>JAAAKG020162941.1:0-55470 GCA_010014905.2 Druon quercuslanigerum
ATAAAACTCGAGCAACTTACATTTTTTCATAATAAATTTTGCTTTGAAAAATATAAGAAGCTTTCTTGATTAGCGTACTGCAGAAGAAAATTCGATAAAATATTTTTTATTATATAAAAATTGAATTTTTACGTTTTTTCCCATGCATTTGAATGAATCTCGGCCCAATGAACAATCAGCGCCACCGTGCCCGCGGTCAAGTCTCATGACACATCTAAAGCATAGGCTGGATAGGAAGAGCCAGGGGGGTGCCTCTGACATCCCACTCTAGTTACACTCTTGCACTTTCGACTTTAATTTTACTTCGTACCAGTTTATTTGAATTTCTTCCATTGCCTATTTTTTAATTTCCTGAACAAAGTGTATATTTTGACAATTATACATTATTTTATGATTCGTAGACTCTCTAAATATTTTTGAATATTATATAAACTATTATGTGATTTCAATAGAATGGGAATAGTTACTTGAGTAAAAACAAATTACAGTATTTTTCTAATTTTTGAAAAGTCGATACCATTCGATATTTATCGATAATTTTAGTGAAGTTTTCTGTTAAGCGGGTTACTTCATTCATCCTGTACAAGAGTTCAAGTACGAAGATATTATAAACGTGTATAATATCTTTGAAGTAATTCATGTAGTTTTTCAAGTAATTTCGAGTGACCTAGTACGACAACGAGTTAACAGTGTAAGTACTTAATTTACGCTACTAAAACTTTTATAGGAAATTGCTCTAATTAGTTTTGTTTGTGAAATATTGTCACCTGATTCCAGCGATTAAATTCTGAACATAACCTCAAAGTATCCCGGTTTCTAAACTTAAGTTTCGTTCATATTTTCTAATTTTATAATTAGAGCATTTAAAAGTAGGGTTCTAATTTTGCTGGTATAATAAATTAAAATAAACTTTATTATAATTACATTTCTTTTCCTGACAATTTCAAGTTTAAAAATAGTTTTGTAACAAGCTCCATTTTCGTAGTCTGAATTCCATTTATTTTTGTTGGGAATGTTGTTTTTTTTACGTCATTTTTGCGCATACATAATAACAATTAGCAATTGCTAATTATTTATCTAGTTATATATATTTAAAACTATTATCGAATGAACAAAACAATACTCGTTTTTCTCTTGATTTTTTATCGCTGCCCTGATTTTTTCTTTTTTTTTGTTTCGTGCTGAGTTTTCATGATCGAAAACGAAAATTCGCGATTTGCATAAAAAATGGTAAATTCTGAAAAGAATTAAAAATAGTTGATATATTTTACAGATTGTTAAAGATTTAAATATTTTGTTTAAAATTGATATATTCGGTGTGAAAATTCAACAGTTTGATGGCAAATGTTTCTTATTTAGGCAAATTTGTTGTTGATAATTCATTTTTAATTGGTTGAAAATTGAATGTTTAACTCAAAATTGAACTATTCCATCTTTGTTGAAAATTTATTTTTTTCCGTTGATAATTCATGTATTTTGTAGAAAATTACTTTTTTCTTTGGACAAATATTAATTTTTCTACTGAATATTGAACTACTCTGTGTTTGGTTAAACCTCTATCTTCTTTAGTTGAAAATAAGTCTTTCGTGGCAGAATATTAATCATCTTGGTGAAAAAGTTCTCTTTTTGGTTGAAAATTTATTTCTTTGATTGAAAATTTATATTTTTTACTTGAAACGTCATGTATTTAGTTTAACGTTAATGTTTTTTGTTAAAAAATTAATCTTGTCGGTTAAAAATTGATTTTTTGGTTAAAGATTCCTTATTTTATTTAAAAATTCCTTTCTTTAGTTAAAAACTTAACTATCTTGCTGCTAATTAATTTAATATGTTGAAAATTAAACTTTTTTGGTTTTCATTTAAATCTGCAAAAAGAATTTATGACGATTAGTGAAAATTAAAAATTAGAGAAAATTCAGGGAAAGTTAGAGGATTTAAAAATTAGTGTTTTGTAGCAACCCTGTTTCATAAATAACGTTTATTAAATGCGCGCCTCCACAATGAAGTTCAAATGAATAATAGCGACATTTTTATTCTGCTAATTAATTATATTTTTCTGATTGTAAACGATTTTTTTTCATTCAGAAAGGGTTTTCATTATCCTCTAAAAGCCACGCACCTATATAGAATCTTTTCTTTTCATCGTAAATGGTCATTAAATTGAAATACATAAATGATAAAAAATAATTTGTTTTTTACTATTTAATACTGATCTTCATACGCATTTTAGTTTAATATCAACAAAATGTTTTCTGAGTTATGGTACTTTTAGTGTCCTATCAATATTGGCTATTGTATTATTCTATGTATTTAAAAAAATTAAAGTGGTTAAACATTTTCAATTATCTATTTAAATTTAGTTATAATTTACGATATATAAGAATTTTGTATTGCTGCGTAGCTTTTGGAGGATAATAATGGGTATAAGAACTAACTTTTTGAACTCTGGCAATCAACCAAAAAATCGTTATCATTAATAAAAATATTATTTAATCAAGTAAAAGCTTGATTTTTCTACTTTTTTTAAAATTCATTGACAATTTACGATGTACACGAAATTTTTATTGCTGCATAGTTTTCGCAGGATAATTATAGCTGCACATGATATTTTTTAGAACCCTTTTTATCTGTTAACAATTTTTTTAAATAGCACGAAATTCGCTATTATTCCTTATTTGAAGATAATCTGCTAATAGGTTCAATAATTCGACAATCAGTTAAATGGCATGAATTTATCATGTTGTATCCACTTCCTCCTCAGTTTCAAAATTTGAAGTGGCAGCAAATAATAGAATATTCATTTTAAATTTGAGGACATTTAAAGTTTGTTTATATATATTTCTTTTTTAATCTTATTTTCCAATTTATCAAACTTCTTTTTATCGTTTTTTTATTTCATATTCTCAAATAATATTTAATGCTGGAATATAAAATAGGACTAAAATTTCAGTCCCACATTTCCCTCTTTTTTCTCAAGCTTCATTTCCTACTTTTTCCTCTACTTTTTAAGTCCGATTGTCCCACATTCCGAAAATAAGCTGGGATTGCCCCAAAAATAGGGTAAAATTCGTTTTTTATTAGCAAAATTGTGGAAAAACATTTAAAAATTAGAACAGAATTTTTTTTTCAGTGTTCAAAATGGCTTCTGCGTGTTTGGTTATCACTCGAGGAATATCAACGACGTGTGCTCGCTATGGAAAACGTAATTTTCGAAAATTTTTGTTGTATGGTAAACGAGGATCTAGGTTACACAAAGAAAGAGAGGCTGGTCCAAATCGTCTGCTTCCACTCGACAGTAAGTTACCTTAAATTGATTTTAAATAATCTACGTTATGCACATTTACTAAATTGACAAATAAAAGTTTTCGCACTTAGGGGTCATCCATAATCTATGTTATCAATTTTAGGCAGTTTTGCCCCCCCCACCCGAAATTAATGTAGCTCAAGATTCTATCGAAACATAGAAAATAGGGATATTATTCTTGAAGAAAAGGGTAATAACGGATGAATAAATTCTTTTAAATAATAATGCAAATACCATATTTAATCTAATGAAACACAAATCTTCTACCAAGTAGTTGAATTTTCAACTTATAAAGAATAAACTTCTAAACAAAAATAAATTATAGTGCATTTTAAGATAAGGATTTTTTTTTAACCAAAATAAAACCAAATTTTCAAAAAAAATGAACATTTTAAACTTTTTAATAAAATAGTTTAATTTTTAACGAAAAAGGTAACTTTTCCAGTAAAATATTAACATTTTACAAAAAAAAAATAAAACAAAAAAACGAATTCTCTACAAAACACATAATTTTCAACAAACTTGTTGAATTTTAAAACCGAAAGGACGATTTTTTAAGAAAAAAGTTAACTTTCTACCAAGCAGCTAAATCTTCATAAAAATAGTTTAATTTTCCACCAAATAGTTAAATGTAAACAAAAATGTAGGATTTTTTAACGGAAAAGTTATTTTTAACCGAATAATGTATTTTTCTATCAAGTTGTTTAATCCCCAACCAACCCAGATTAATTTGGACCCAAAGATTTGCATTTTTAACCAAAAGTGTGAGTTTTCGTCCAACAAAATGAATTTTCGAACAAAAAGACCAATTTTTAACCAAATACATCATATTCAACTTAAAAAGATCAATTTTCACTAACAATATTAACTTTTAACCAATGATTCATTGTTAAAGAAATTAATTGTTCAAACAAACAAAACAAAAACGAATGTTCAACAAAATAGTAACATTTTCAACATAAGATATGAAATTTCTACTTAAATGATGAAACTTAAAAAGATGCATTTTCCGAAAAGATAATTTTTTTATCCGGAATAATTATTTTCATAAAAATGGAACAGTTGAATGTTAAACTAATGAGGTGAATCTTCAAAGAATATAAATTTTTAACAGGCTAGTTGAACTTTCAACCAAGTAGTTCATTTTTTAACTAAAAAATATGTATTTTTAACCAACTAGTTCAATTTTCAACCCAAAAATATGATTGTTTAACAGTAAAAAAATTCATTTTCTACCAAAAAATTAAATTTTAATAAAAATAGTGTAATTTTTGAACAGAAAAGTTCATTTTTTACCGAATAGCTTAAATCTTTAACAAATTGATGAATCTTCAAACAAGCCAGATTAATTTAGACACAAACAGCTACATTTTTAATCCAATATTATGAATTGTTAAGCAAGAACATCGATTTTCACCCAAAATTTATTTAAAAAACTAATGCTTCACTGAAAATAAAAACGAGTTTTCCAAAAAAGAGTTTAACGAAAGAGATAAACTTTCGGCTAAAATCATGAATCTTAAAAAAATGAATTTTCAACAAAAGAGTTCAACCCAAAAGATGATCTTTCAATCCAGAAGATTAATTTTCTAACAATCGAATAGCTAATTTTCTAAATCAAGGAGATGAATCTACATCACAAAGCATAAATTATTATGAAAGTAATTCAACTTTTAACCAATTTTTAACCAAAAAAGATGAACTTCGAACCAAAAATATAATAGTAGACTTTTCAGCCAAAAGTAGTTCATTTTTCTTGTTGGTTTCTATTAATTTAGTATGTTATTTAAAAACAGAGAAAAAAGAAGAATTATTTGAAATTAATCATGAGAAAACGTACTAAATTTTAACTGAGTTCGTAGCGTTGCTTACCACAGACTCCGATATTCCCTTCAATTGGTAACGTGGTTTATGGGCGATGCCTTATCGATATTTAAAATTAGTTTCAACTGACTTAGCGAAGGGTTGACGATTTTCTTAACAAAATATGAATTATGTATAATATAATGGTCTTAATAAAATGATAACACAATTTATTATATAAAAAAAATAGGAATCTTAATTTTATTCTACTGGCCGAATCCGTTTAGAATTTTTCAGCGGCAAAATATGTTGTTTATTAGAGGAAATTAGGAGACACGTATTTTTTCAAATTAAAAAACAACAATTATCCACGAAGTTACGAGTATTTTAACTTCGACGTCTATTTTTCAATAAAACACATTTTTTTCCTTTAAATTCTATAGTATCTCAGGGTGGTGACTTGACCTGGAAACAGGGAAATTATCAGGAATTTTATTGAACGAGAATTTACTTCTGATCGTAGCAAAATTCAAGTTTTCATTATTTGAATCATGCAGGTTAATTTAGAAATGCATCCAATGAGTTTTCATTGTAATATGAGATTGAGAATATATTTTAGGATACTTATTGTCCAGAGAAATGACCGCTTGGTTTTTATCAATTACAAAGAGAGCTTATGTAACGTTTCTTGAGTCTGATCCTGAAAAATTTTTAAATATATCTATACTTTATAAGAGAAAGAATTTAAATTTTTTTCTTTTAAAAGAAAAACCTTTTGCAATTTTCTTGCTCTGTGAGATTTTTTGTTACTGGTTTAACTTTGATAATCCAATTGATATTTCAAACATATAGAAACAATCATTTTCTCAATTTAAAAAAATGAATTATCGCTTTTTATTCGCCTGTACCTCATTTATCTGACTTGGAAAAGTGAATTTCAGAAAATAATTATGGTTTTTATATTGGGACAGGTAGTTTTCGAAAATATATATAATTTCACTTAGAACAGAGCTTTTTTATCATTCTAGAACAGAGCTTTTTTATCATTCGGATTTAAAAGAAAATAATTTAACAGAATCCTTATTCCAAGTCAGAATTTGTCACAGTTTCAAAGTTTGCTCTTCTAAATTTTATATAAAGGAAGAACTTGAAGCATCCTTTAGGGTATGAGTAGTATTTCAAAGAAGAAATATTTATGAATTATAATAGAATTTTTTTACATTATTCGTTAAGAATTCATCTCTTTTTGCTTAAAAAATCAACTAATTGGTTAAAAGATAAACTCTTTGGTTAAAAAGTTGTTTTTCTTTTTGGTTGAAGATTCATCATTTTCTTTTAAATCACTTCTGGTTGAAAATATAACTACTTTGTCGAGAATCAATTTTTTTTAAAATTAAACTATTTGGTTGATTATGTTCTTTATGGAAAATTCGTCTTTTTTGTAGAAAACTAATCTTTATGGTCGAAAATTCATATTTTTGGCATAAAATTCAACTATACCAGTCAAAGATTCATCATTATTTTTTGGATGTTTTTTGGTTGAACATTGTTATTTTTAACTGAAAATTTAATTATTTCAGTTGAATATTCCATCATTTTTATAAAAAATTCATCTCTGGGGCTAAACATTAATTATTTGACTAAATATTTTTTTATTAAATTTCTGGTTACAAAATATCATTTTAAGTGGAAAATTAGTCTTTTTTGGTAGAAATTATTCTTTTTATTAAAAGTTAATCTTTTTGGTCACGAATTCAATTATTATAGTTAAAGATTCATCTTTTAAGTAAAAAAATCATCTTTCTTGTTTAAAATTCAACTTCCTAATTTAAATATTTACAATTTTCATTTGAATATTATCACTTTGCTTGAAAATGTAACTTTTTGTTAAAGTTAGTTTTTTGTTGCTAAAATTTAGTTTTTTTGTTGAAAGTCATTTTTTTTAACTGAAAATTTAACTTATTCCAGTTTAAAATTCTGCAGCTGTAGTTGAAAATCTAACTGTTTGGCTAAATATTACTTTTTTTGCCTTGCAATTTCCCTATTTAAGTGTTGGTTATCAATTTATCTTCTTCAGAAAAAATTAATTTTTTAATTTGAAAATTCAACTATTTCAGCTGAAGATTAATTGTATCAGCTGAAAACTCTTGTGTTTGGTTTAAAATTATTTATTTTGACTAAAAATGTTATATTACATTTTTGGTTTAAAATTATTTTCTTTTGGTTCAAAATTTAACTATTTGGTTACAAATTTGTCTTCTTTAATTAAAAATTCTACTATTCCGTTAAAAAATAGTGCTTTTTGTAGAAAAATTGTATTTTTTGGTAGAAAATTAATATTGTTCTTTGAAAAATAATCTTCTTGATTAAAAATTTATCTTTTTGGTAGAAAATTCAAGTGTCCCAGTTAAATATTCAGTGTCTTAATTCAACTGAAAGTTGATCTATTCCACTTTTTGTAAAAAAATCGATATTTTTGACTGGAAAATTTAAGTATTTTTTTCAAAATTGATTTATTTTACAATATTTTTTTCTTTTTTGTTAAACGATGTTTAGAATGAACGTCATTAATTAAAATAAATGTTTGCATTTTGCGGAAAATATGAACATGTTACTGTCCGCCAAGAAAGGGACCTAACGCGGAAAAAATTAATTTTTAGATTTTTACATTAATCGATAATTTTTATTTGTTCTTTCATACTAAAAGGTATTATTCTTACATCTGAAAAATTATAATTGTTATTATGCTGGAAAGTGAGACCCTTTTATGGAGTCTCCTTCGCGGATAACAGTCGAAATTTAAAAACTTGACCGGGAAAAACCGGGATATGACCGGGACAAAGTTCAAAATGAAGTAAGTGGTGGCCATTTGTTTAAAATATAAAATGTAGATCATTTTTGTAGCAAGGAGCATTTTTTCAAAAACTTGTAAACATTATTTTAACATAAACAGCTTCAAAAATAAGCAATTCTAAATCAAAACATTTCGGTGTCTTGTAAAATAATAACAATTTTCATATTTGAGTTTTACAAAAGAAAATATATACAATAGATGAGAACAATGAGAACATGTAAAAGTCTTCCAACTTGAAAAACTTTTAAATGATCCAAATTAAGAAATTAAAATAAATTAAAAATATTAAAGAAAAGTATTTTAAAAAGATGGAATTCTTAAATTTCCAAATTTAAGATCCATAGGATAGACAAATATTCGCCACTTTGTTAATTTTTGAAATTTTTTGTTTTTTAATCGGAAAGATATGTGTCGCCTAGTTCCTTCTAAAAACAGCATATTTTGTCACTGAGAGACAGATATTGGATAGGTACTCCACTGCAGTTCTCTTTGAAATCCTTCCTTCAAACTTACATTCTAGCTCGCTGAAATATTGAGGCTCATCTGTTATTCCCATTTTTTTCGAATTTCCTCTTCCATTTTTGAAATTCCTTGTTTGACGATTATCCACATTTCTTTCAACATATCTTTCTTCTGTAATTATTTTCTCTTCCGCAGAGTGCGCTTTTTCCTCTCTATTCTCTAAAAACTGTCCGTTTTTCCCTTTTCTTTTTAAATATAGCATATTTGAACATACAGTTGTTTGTTTTACGTCGACAAAATTATTCTATTCAAACTATGCTATCACGAGTAGTAAACAAAATTGTAACTTACAGGATTATTTATTATAATTAAACTTTTTATAAATTGACTAATTACAATCTAAAATATGTAGGATTTAAATAAAACTCTGAAGGTAAATATTTTTTAGTTGAATCTATATAAATTAAATATTTTTTAAATTAACTATAATAACTTACATTGATAATTTTTTAGTTTAAATTTGAATAACGATTGTCATTATGTTAGGCATGTAATAGCAATTATTGTTCGATTAGACCAAAATTAAAACAAGACTTAGAAGATTTAAATTTTATCTTAAATACATTTTTTGATTGAAAACAAATTTAATAAGTTCTAAAATTTGAACAATTTTAAAAAACTCATAATCAAGATTTGAACATTTCGGCAAATTTAAGCCTCTTTCTCTTACTTTTTCTTAAATGAAGAAACCTGAGCCTTTCTTTGGAACAAAAATAAAACCAAAAAAAGGTATTTTTTATTTAAGAATTTTAAAATTGAAACAATTCTGCCTTTTAAATTGTTTGATCCCTCAGGGTTTAATTTGAAAATGTTCGTAGTTAGGACTTTGAGTTATATTTTTTACATTTAAAAATGTATAAATAGATGATGTTTATAGTACTTCGGCAATTTTAAATAATAAGCGTTTTAGGATCTCCAGGTATATAAAAAATATTGGCATCCATGCAAATATTAAAATTACGAAAGTGAGTTTTTTCAAACATACCTTACTGACTAGAATTATACATTTCTTAAATTATTTAACTCCTTTCCAAATTTATTAGAACTCTTAATATTCAAAATCGAATAAATTGGACTTTTAAATAGTTACGTTTTTTCATATTAGAAAATAAAAATATATATAGACGTGTACGCTGCGCAGGAATTTTATTTTAACAGTTCTTTCTAAATATATTTAATTTATATTCAGGAAATTTCAAATAATGTCTACATATTTTAAGGGATTTTAATGAATTTCTAGTGAGCTTTATGGAATAAAATGAATGTTATTTCAAGGGATTCCTACGGATTTCAACAATTTCAAGGGATATTAAAATAAAATAAATGAAAAAACTTTTAAGGATTTTAAAGGTTTTAAGTTATTTTAAAAGATTCCAAAGAAGTTCAAGACATTTCGTTCCGAATATTTTGTAAGTCTTTGTATTAAAAAAATTGTTGTTATGGATTTTTAAATACTTTATGTTTTTAATATTAGAAAATAAAAATCCCGGGACTTATATCCGAGAAATTTTCAATGTTTTCCCCTTATTTTAATGAGTTTTTATGATTTTGATAAATAAATAAATATATAAAAAGTTATAGGATTTTTACAATTTTCAAACAGAATTTAAATCATTTTCCTAAACTATCAAAAATCTGCTTGTAAGAGTTCAGTAGATTTAGGCGCAGTTTGAGTAGACGTTAAATGTTTTTATTATTAAATATAAATTCCATATAATATTTCATTCATGTCCAAATTCATCAAAATTTAAACAAACTTCTTTTTTATTTTTTCTAAAATAAAGAAACATAATTTTTTTTTGATACCAAAACGAAACAAATAAGTGTTCTTTTTTTATTAAAATGTTTTAAAATTAAATCACTTTTGATTTGAAATTGTTTTTCCTCTCAGGGTTTAATTTGATAATGTTCATAATTAAGCCTTTTAGTTTTACTTTGTGCATTTAAACATTTAAAAATTGTTAAACAGATAATGTTATTAGTACTTAGATAATTTCAAATAATAAGCGTTTGAAATTAAAAAAAATTCTGAATTATTAATTGTAAATGTAAATTTTTAAATACAACATAAAATTAATTAAAGATTTAAAAAATGTTGGTATTTAACATTTAACAATTTGTGACTAAGTATATTTATGGAAACAGTTATGATCTCCTTAATATTTAATATATAGGCTATGATCAACAATAATTAATAATATTTTTAATATTGGATAATTAATATACAGAGACGTGGACTCGCGATTTGCTTGCGTGCATTTTATTTAAACAGATGTTTTCACAAATTTCTAGAGAATTTGAGCGAATAAAATGAACTTTCTTTAAAGGGATTTTTATGAATTTCAACAATTCCAAGGGGTATCAAGACATACAAAAATTTCAAGAGACTTTGTTTCACAATATTGTAGAAGTCTTATTTTAAAAGAATAAGTTGGTGTGAATTCTCAAATACTTGATGTTTTTAATATTTAAAAAAGCACTTTATTTTAATTACTTTTTTATATAAATTTAATGAAAATATTAGAGTTACGAAAGTAAGAAATTTTCTAAACATACCTTACTAACTAAAATTGATCATTTCGTGAATTATTCGTGTAGTTTTTTGAACTAGTTTCAAAAAAAATTAATAACTAAAAAATATATATCCAAGGAGTTTGAAATCATTTCTATTTATTTTAATGAATTTTTATGATTTCAAGTGATTCTAAATAATTTCTAGAGAACTTTAGAGAATAAAGTAGATATTATTTCGAGGCATTTCTACGGATTTCATCAATTTAAATAGATGTGAAGGAATTCGACTTTCGAAGGATTTAAATATGTTCAGTTATTTTAAAAGATTCCAAGGAATTTCAAGAGATTTTATATAAAAAAAAACGTGTAAAACTCTTAATAATTAAAAACTTAAAAATGTGGATTTTTACATTGTTAATGTTTTTAATATTAGAATATAAAAATTTTAGGGATGTAAACAGTTTTAAGAGATATGAAGGAATTCGTCAAAATTCAAAAGTTTGAAATATTTGAAGTTATTTTAAAAGTTTCTAAAAAATTTCGTTTTAAAAATCTGTAGAACTCTAAATATTAAAAAAAATGTCATTATGTATTTTCAAATAGTTGGTTTTTAATATTGCAATATAAAAATCCAAGGACGTAAAAACGCTCAAACTTGGAACTATTTTGAATTTGAGTTATTCGAGAGCATTTAAGAGTGTTGGACAGAAACCGATTTAAAACATGTAAAAATGGTTTATTTAACAAAATTGCTGTTTTCGCGGGTTTCTTATATATCTTCGTGAACGGATTTTCAACGACATATTTATATTCGATTTAAAATAATAAATTTTTAGTGGCAGATATAATTAAAAAGTCACCTAATATTATTTTTAAAATTATAAAAGTTTGTATAAAAAGATTTTTTCTTCTTTTCTAACTGTAGAAAAATGTTCAATATTTTCCTTACTGTTCCATTTTTTAATGAAAAAATTACCCTATATTTCTCCCTTTTTGAGCTCTTTTTTACGCTGTGATCCCAACATCCATCTTAACTCCTCTATCATGCATATCCCCGATAATCTGTGATGACTAGGGTGGTTCATTTTTTTTCTTCAAATTTTCATGTATATCGCCCGAAAATTTTTTCGAATCCACAAAAAAATAAAACATTTCTTTTTTGTTGAAAAAAAACTATATTTAGAGATGGCGCAAGTCCCATGAAGTTGAACACGTATTTCCCAGAAGAAAAAAGGCGGTTTTGTACATTTGAACGCAAAATTTCTCTTCACAATAAGCCATAAAATAAGAATAAATTGTTACTTTTTAAATATCACCCCCATAAGTCTATTGTATGTAGGGTCTCATAAAATCCTATAAGTGCAAAAATGGTTTTGTTAGTTTTGGCGTTAATAATAATTTTTTGCGTTTTTTAAAATGCAAATTGTATCAAATACATAAAATAGTACTTTATAATGATAATTAGTTGTTTACATAAATTGTTTCAATATTTTAGTATTGTTTTTAGCAATTTTCTCTTAGAATAGAAATAGAAAGTCGCGTTTTTTTCAAACATAATATATTTTTCGCCCAATTTTAAATTAGAGTGATATGACAATTAATTAAATTTAACCAAATTATGGATTTAGAAATCGTATTATTATTTTTAATAATATTCAATTAGTATAGTGATATAAAGTTGCGTTCTTTTCTCAAATTTTTTCCACTTTTTACTTAATGAGATAATAATTAATACAGGTTAACAAACATAATTATTTAAATAAATTTTTGTTGCTTATAACTAGCTTCTCTTGAAGTAATGCTAGAAAGTGGCCGATTTTTCTGAAATTTTGAACTTTTCTTAAACTTTTTAGTTAGGTAGAAATAATATTAATATTCATTGCACCAAAAAAACTTTGTAACTATTTAAAGAAAAATTTACATTTAATATGATCCATATAGAAAATTTGAAGAATATTTTAAATATCTGTTTTATGTCAGAAAAATATATTCATTATTTAAAGAACTATTCTTGTTAACTTGCATGAAGTAAGACCTTGGTAATTAAAAAGTAGACAAAAAGTTTAAAATTTCAGAAAAATACCGCAACTTTCTACCGTGAAGCATAAAATTTTTTAATAATTGTTTATTTCCTCTAATTGAAAAGTGGACAAAAAATTTTTAATTTTAGGAAATACTACAACTATGTTGGTTTAATGTAGATGAAGATAATTATAAACAATAATTTATTTAAACAATCAATTTTGCTAATTTTAATTAATTATTAAGTCACTCCAAGCGAAAAGTGGACAAAAAGTTAAAAATATGAGAAAACCCCGTAATTTCTATCTGTACTCTTAAGAGAAAATTGCTAATAACGATAATAAATTGTTTAAACAGTATATGTAAAATAAACTAATAATATAAAACAAATAAATAAAAAAATAAATAAATAAAATAAATAAAATAACGAAATTAAAATAAAATAAAAATAAAAAAAATAAAAATAAAATAAATAAAACAAATCTAATAATCAGTATAAAAAAAAATTTTCATAGATTAGAAACAATTTGGATCAAGAAAACCGCAAAAAATCATAATTAGCCCCAAAAACTCGCAAAACCTATTTTTTCACTTATGGGGTTTTTTGAGACCCTATAGAACAGACATACTGGTGTGCTATTTAAAAATTAATATTTTATTCGTATTTAATGGCTAGGTGTGAAGAGAATTGTTGAGTTTCAACTCGATTCACCTAATATTAATGATTCCAATGCATTTTTTGGACCACCCTTTTGATGACCCATTCCTAATACAATAAGTTATTCAGATATTAGATATTTCGCATTTTAATAAGTGTCCTATTTGTAGAACGAGGCGTCAGGGATATCGGATACACGGAAGGAAATGTATACAAAGTTGTACCCGAAATGATACCGGAAATTATTGTTCCTTCTCTGGAAGGCTTCAAATTGAAACCGTACGTCACGTATCAATCTGAAAATGTGACCCAGGAGGAATTTACTCCTGAAGACTTGTTTAATGCAGTTTATGCCACAAAAATCGCAGATGACTTCGAAAAAGGCAAACTGACTTCCGATGGTCAACCGCTAGATCCCAGCGAGGACGAAAAACTTACACCTGACGAAGCGAAACTTCGAGCGGCTAAAACCGGTGCGGACATGTTTGACGTCGATAAAGAAGAAGTCATTCAGGCTTACAGAAAAAAGATAGAGGACAGTAAACTCAAGGCAAAAGAAAACGCGAAAATACGAATAGAGTACAAAAATTAGTTTAGTAATTAACAATTACAGTGAAATAAGCAATAAAAGGGCGTCTGTCTTCGTTCAAATAAACAAAATAGTATGAAATGGAATGAGTATTCTGCCTAATCCTAATTTATACATCATCCTCAGGCCTGGGGCCACTATCAGGGAAAAGTCCGGGAATTTTATTGGTCAGAGAAGAGAAGAGTCGCGGCTATCCTGATATCATTAGGGTTTTTAAATGCGCAGGAATTTATGTTGAGTAAATGCTTTATAGAATATGCTCAGTATTCAAGCTCGAACAGAACTTTTAGAGAACATTTAAGATAATCTAAAGTATTTGAAGTTGAAACAAATACATAAAATAATTATTATATTGTCAGGGAATGGCAGGCAAAAACTGGTGGAGGCAGGAAATTTTCGAAAAACTAAAGTTGAAGTTAATTTGATTATTATGATTTAAAACCGATACTATTTGCTTTGCAATTAATCTATTTTAGTTTAGGCTAAAATTAAAAGCCCTTTTGGTTGAAATGTCAAATATAACTTTTTCGTTGATAATTCATTCTTTTTGGTTGAAAATTTAATTAATTAGTTGGAAGTGAAACTTCTTTGTGAGAGATTCATTTATTTGGTTCATGATTCATCATTTTAGTTTACAAACCTTTTTTTTTGTTCAAAATTCAATTACTTTGTTGAAAAATATGTTTTCTACTTGTAAATTACTTGTTTTAGCTGAAAATTTATCTCGTATATGTTTGGTTCAAAATTTATCTTAAATTGAAAATTCAAATATTTGATTTAACATTCCTGTATTTTATTGAAAATTCGAATTTGTTGGAGAAAATTCCTTTCAAAATTCAAATATTTTGTTGAAAATTCATGTACTTTGTTAAAAATTGATCTTGTTAGTTGAAAATTCAACTTTTTTGTAGAAACATTGTCTTCTTGGTTGAAAAATTCAACTTTTATTTTAAAAATTGAATTCATTGTATGAATACTTGGCTGTTTTGTTGAACATTTATTTTTTTTAAATTAACATTTTTTTATGCTGAAAATCTAACCTTTTTATTTTTGGTTGAAAATTTATCTTTTGTAGTTGAAGCTTCTATGTTTTGGTTGAAACCGAATATGTGATTAAATGCGGATATTTTCAATTACAATTTGGACTGCTTGGTTGAAAGTTAAACTACGTTGTTAAAATTTTTTTTGTTGAAGGTTCGTCGCTCTGGTTGAAAAACTGTTTTGTTAAAAATTGTTTTTTTTTCAATTAATTTTTTGGGCTTGAAATTTCCTATTTTTTTAAATTGAAAATGCAACTGCTCATTTAAAAATTAACTTTCTTTTGAAAATTCATAAATTAGGGTTGAAAACTCCACTTTTTTACAGAAAATTCATAATTTTTTTTTTTTAAATTCATTAGTGTAGTTGAAAATTCATTTTTTCATTTTACTATTTCATTGAAAATAGTTTTTTTAATCTTTTAGCTAGATAATGTCCTTTACCCAGATAATTAATTTTCTTGGTTAAAAATTTAACGATTCTTTTTTTGGTTAAAACTTATCTTTTTTAGTTGGAAATTCAACTATTTTCTTGAAAATTCTTCAGTTGGTAGAAAATGAATCTAATTGGTTGAAAATTCTGCTATTCATTTTAAAAATAATTTTTTTGGTAAGAATTAAATTAATTAACTAAAAGGTGAGCTGCATGCTTTCTTAAAAATTAATTTTTTGATTTAAGATTAATAATTTTAGTGGACAATTTATTTCTTCTGGAAAACATTTGATCCTTATTGATTCGAAATGTAACTGAATGAAAATAAAAATTTTTTTGCTTGAAGATTCAACTACTTGATTGATTTTTTTTTGGCATCTGAAATCTTCAAAAATTTGTTTGAATTTGCTTAAGAATCTTATGCAAATTATATTCGTATAACCTTAAAAACAAATAAAGTTAAAAATATGTAGTTTTTCGAAATTTGTATTTTGTAATAAAAATCATTTTCCCCTGAAGTGGAAAAATTACACGATTGATATATGCTAGTAATTTATGTAAAAGATGTTATAGAATGTTGTGTTTTGATGCTCTTAAGCTTCCTTTTGAGTGGAGGGAATTGAAAGAAGGGACGTTTTTTTAATTCATACAGCTTTATTTAATATACTATGTCCACTTGTATACATCATTGACAGTCCTATGATTTACAAACAGTATTTATTTACTATCACCAAGACCTATTTTTGCTTCCATTCCTTTTTACATACTGATATGGTCATCGTGAAATTCGTCTCTTACGTCGATAGCAAATAATTACCTTCAAAAATACACATTATTGACTACGCAAGTTTGCTTTAAGAAAAGATCCTTACACACCACGATGCATATTAATCTGTAGAAAATAATGGCTCAAAGTAACAAATGAACCTTGAACCATGAAACCTTTGAACTTTTCGCTGGTCGAGTGAAATTATTTTTGATAAAATCAATCCATTTAAAAAACGATATTGAAACGTATCTTAGAATACCATCATTCTAAAAAGGCAACGGAGGTCTCCAAAGTCACGTCTTTATTTCCTCATTCTGGTGAAATTTACAACAATCAAGCACCAAATTACTTAACAAAAATTACACAAATGTACGACACATTTCCTTCCTTCTGAGAATTTTTATATTCCCGATTTCTTTATCGTATTTGTAAAAATATTTTTCGCAGTATTGTCAAAGTGCCAAGTCTTCGGAATGAGAATTTAGGGGCCGCAGTTAAATTACGTAACGGATTATATGCCCTCTCTTAAACTGAGAATTTCATTTTTTAAATTCCCTGATTTTTTTCTTGACTAATTTTTCATTTTACTTGATTATTAATATTCAAATACCAGCATTTTAATCTTGTAATACTTTTAAAATACAGTAAACTTTCACTTATGTCCCCGCGCACTTAGTTCCACTGCCCCTATATGCACTTATTAAATTAAATAAAATTATATTAAATTAGAAACTTATTAAATTTTCAAAGTAAGAAAATAAACTCCCAAGAAAAAAGGATCATAGATTATATATCAGTTAAAAAAGCTGAAATTTACAAAAAAAAATTTAACCATAAAGACGAATTTTTAACAAATAAAGATTTTTTGCTCAGGAAAAAAAAAAGTTTATGTAAATTGTTGAACCCTTAAGCCGGAAGGTGATTTTTCTCTACAGAAATGTAATTTTCAAACAAAAAATATGGCTTTTCAGCACAAAATTAATTTTCCACAGAACTGATCCATTTTTACTTGAAAGAAATTAAATTTTAAACCCATGAAATTATTATTTTTTTACCAAAAAGGAGAATTTTCAACTAAAAAAGAACAATCTTAAAAATTGCAGAAGTTACATTTTCAGGTAAAAAATTAATTTTAGACAACAAAACAAAGGTTTTTCCTTTAAACGGTTAAATGTCCAACAAAATAGTTCATCTTCCAACTAAAGAGATGGATTTTCAATTAAAAATATAAATCTTAAAAAAAAATTTCTTAACAAAGTGATTCAACCAAATCCATTAAACAAAACAGTTTAAAACTGCTTCTAAGAAAAATAATTTTCAACCAAAAAGCTGCATTTTAATTTAAAAAAATTAAATTTCTACTAAAATGGATGAATTTTTAAATTAAAAAAAAAAACTAAAAAATTATTGTTCCATTTTCAATTAAAAAGATTTTAGTTAGCTTTTTATGATAAAAATATTAATTTTTAAACAAGAAATAATTTAATATGAATTCTAAATTTCAATCCTAAAAGACGAATTTTTAACAAAAAGGTTATGACTTTTTTAAGAAATTGTTGAATTCTCTACCAAATACTTGTATTTTTATCCAAAACTAATCAAATTTCTCTTAAAAGATGACTTTCCATTTGAAAATAACAAAAAAAAAAAATGAATTTTTTAAAACAAAAAATAAGTTTGTACGAAAAAAAATGAATTTTCAATCCAAAAAAAATGAATTTTTTAAAACAAAAGGGATAAATTTGCAACAAAATAGTTTAATTCTCTACCAAATAGTTGCATTTTTATTCATGAAAAATGAAATTTGTATTAAAAAGATTAAGAAAAGATTCCAGTTAATTTTTTAACAGCAAAATATAAATTTTAAACAAAAAGTAAATTTTCTACGAAATAGTTAAATTTTCAACAAAAGTGTAGAATTTTCATCCAAAAACTATGACTACTTAACAAAATAGTTTAATTTCCAATGCAAAAGTTGCGCTTTTATCTAAGAAAGATTTTTTAATTTAAACAAAAAAATGTATTTTCAAAAAAATAGTTGAATTCAAATGCAGAAAAGATTTGAGTTCTCTTTTTAACACCATAATTGTATTTACAGAAATAGTAAATTTTCTGCGAAATAATTAAATTTTTAACAAAAGAGCAGAATTTGCAACCAAAAAGTATGATTTCACAACAAAATTGTTGAATTTTTGACTAAACCCTTAAATTTGTATCCAAGAAAGGTGTAATTTCTACTAAAGCAGGTGAATTTTAAAATCAAAACGACAAAGTTTTAAAAAAGAGTTAAATTTTCATCCAAGAAAGATGTAATATTTATACTAAAAAAGATGAACTTTTAAATCAAAAAAACAATTTTTAGAAAAGATAGTTTTCATAACAAAAGATTTTAGTTGACTTATCAGGTTTATCAGCAACAAAATATGAATTTTAAACAAAAGCCTAATTTTCTACGAAAAGAGTCGAATTTTGAACCTAAATAGACGAATTTTTAACAAAACATTTGAATTTTAAACCAAAAAGGATGTCATTTTAAGGAGATTGTTAAATTTTAAGCGTAACAATAAAATATTGATAACTAAAAATATAATCCCCCTCTTTTGAGTTTTTACGTAATTTAAGTACGGTCCCTTACTGGTCGATTTTGGGAAACTTCTCCCAAATCTTTTTTTCTGTTGCCTCTAGTAAGAATGATAGATTCGCCGAGATTAGACTAACTTAATAGCTATAATTGATGCGTTTATCAAAAAGATTCTTGAGCGAAGTTTGATTGTTTTTTCTGGGTATTAAAAAATGCTGAATTCGAATGGGATAGTCGTTGTTAGTTGTGCGCGGTCGGTATTGCTTTTCTAATACAGCTGTCGACCTACGTTTCTATTTTTTATTTTATAATCTATTCGTAGAAAGAAGTGACGTCTTCAGTGCAGATTAAGTCGAAATTCTGTCACTGCATATCTTTTTTTTCAATTCGTTTCGAATTTTCAGATAGTCCGCATTCTATAAACGTAGCTCAGTTCTGGAATTAAAGAGTATGATAGTTTTTAACGATTTTTATTGTTCTCACTGGTTTAGCTTCAATTAGGGCCGGCTCAATTCCATAAGGCAGCGATGAGTTAATTGAGGACAAGTATAAAAAGATTAAAAAATCCAAAACTCTAATTCATCTACTTTAATGAAAAAGCGATGAAAAAGTATACCAGAATTAACATCAGACTTCAATCACATTTTATAATTCCTTGAAAACTGATTATATTTTTATAAAACAGTTTTTTTTTTAGTGTGTCGTCAAAGTATAGATAGAAAAATTCAGACTGAACGTTGTATGGAGGGAAAAGAGACTGGAATTTTAAATTTTGGGTTTTTAAATTGGATGCCTTGATTATAGGATATTTCCAATTTCGGTGTACAAGTTCACTTATTTTTAACTTGGATGATTCTAAATCTGAATTCATAATTGGAATTTTCTAAAGTTCCAATTTTTGCAGTTTCGATTTGAACTTTTAATTATTTACTATTGTTCAAACTTTCTTTAATTGTTACAAAGTCTTTTCTTTTCCTTTTTCATAAAGGAGAACACACCAATAATTCTATTTGCATGTGAAAAATGGCGATTTTTGAGCCGGCTCTTTTTTTAATAGCCAGATGTGTGTATTCTCGACGAGTTTTACACTAAAAATGAGCTCTAAATACTATCAGCTATTTTTTTCGGTAAACATTTACATCTCATCAAACAGTTCTTAGCAGGTAAAAAAATGTTGTACGAGTCGAGTATTTATTAATTCGTATATGAAGAACGCAACACTTCTTCCTTCTTCGCTAAAATTTGTTAACAAAACCAGATAGCCATTGTTATGGAAAAATTTTCCTCTTCTATCCGGTTTCATCCAAAAATTTATTTTCATTTTTTTATACCTTGGATCAACTACATTTTAATTTCTAACTTTAATTTATTATCGTCATATGTATTTATTTATTATGGACACTATTTTATTAATAGTGGAAGAGACACGACGAAATAATTTTTGTACGTGTCGTGTTAGGCGATCGATGTATCGTATCGTTTCCTCCTTATCTTTTTTTAAAAGTTTTATATAACATTTTTTTAATTG
This sequence comes from Druon quercuslanigerum, assembly GCA_010014905.2. Taxonomy (NCBI): domain Eukaryota; kingdom Metazoa; phylum Arthropoda; class Insecta; order Hymenoptera; family Cynipidae; genus Druon; species Druon quercuslanigerum. The sequence continues at coordinate 20,615 of JAAAKG020162941.1, forward strand.
TTTCCACTCCTCTACCGTCTTAAAAAAAATCCCAATGGCACGAGTCTCATTTTTGTAAATATACCCTTCTTTAAGATTCTATATTTGCAGCCAGCATCACTATCGATAAATTCTGGATTAAACTAACACTATAACCATTACATTTTCAAGCTTTGAGCAAAATTTTCTAAATATTTACAGAAACTGTTAAAGGACAATCAAAATGATAATTTTTTTGCTGAAGATTTTCGTTTGAATTTTCATTAGGACGTAAAATTTGTTGGAGGCCGTTCAAAAATTACGTCACATTGACTGAAGGGGGGGGGGGGGCAAAGAATGTTATATCATACTTGGTAAATATAAATGTGATAAACAATTTTTTCCTATTTTTATAGTTTTTTTCATTTAAATATGAACTAAATTCATAGAGCCGAATCAGAAAATCCAATATTTAACTATTTTGTTGGTTAAAAATTAATCTTTTTAACTTAAAATTTATTCTATTTAAGGTTGAAAATTTATATTTTTTAGTTAAAAATTCAACAATTTTTTTGAAAAGTTTTTTTTTTCTGTAGAAAATTAATTTTCCTTATTGAAAATTTAGCTACTCGGTTGAACGTTGAAGTGCTTTGTTAAAAATTTATTTTATTTTTGAATCTTTGTTTTAAAATTCGTTATTTTTGTTTGGAAAATTATTCCTTTTCGTTAAAAATCCAATAATTTGGTTAAAAATTCATGTATATTTTTTTAGTACAAATTCCTTTTATTAGTGGACAATCTATTTTGATAATTCGTTTATTTTGTTGTTTTAAAAATAATTTTTATAATACAAATTAAACTATTTCATTTTTGTTTGAAAATTCATGTATTTTATTGTCAATTCGTATTTTTTGGTAGAAAATTAAGCTTATTGATTGCAAATTTAAATGCTTAGTTGAAAGTTTAACTAATTTGTTGAACATTCATTTTATTAGTCGAAAATCGATCTCGTTCATTGAAAATGCTTTTTTTCTTTGGTGTAAAATAAATTATTTTCTAATTAATTAATAATAATAATAGATATTAATTATTTACTAATTGGTTATAATTTATCTTTCTTGATTGAAAATTCATATTTTCGGGTAGAAAATTTAACTATTTGGTAGAAAATTGGTCTTTTTGCTTAAAAATTCATCTCTTTTGTAAAAAATTCGTATTCTTGGCTTAGACATGCTAGAGAATTCGCCTTTTTGGTTTCAAAATTGAACAATTTGTTTGACATTTTTTCCTATCTTATTTGAAAAATTGTTCCTGGTAAAAAATTCAACTCAATTCAACTAAATTTGAAATACTTTCTTAATTTAAATATCTACTATTATATTTTACGTTGAGAACTATTCTTTTGTGATTGAAAATTCCACTACTTGTTTGAAAGTTGAACTTCTTTTTTGAAAATTGATTTATTTTGTTAAAATGGTTCAAAATGCAATTATTTTTGTGTGAATTCTTATTTTTTTTAATTGGACCTTTTAGTTATCAATCCATCGTTGTAGATTAAAAATTCAACTATGTTGTTAAAAATTCTATTATTTTTTTGGAAATTCGTAATTTTGGTTGAAAAATCATTTTTTTAAAACAGTTCTTGGACAGAATTTAAAAGGTTTTAACATTTGAATGGCCTCTTGGATACTTTTTGCATATTTTTGAACTCGAAAATGAAGATAGATATTTAATTTCTGATTTAGAGTTCCCTTATCTGACCTTAATTCTCGACTTTCGAGATCTTACCTTTACAATTTCTCGTTCATAAATCTACCTTAAAAAGTGCAACAATAATAGAAAGAGAACAGTAGCAAATGAGACTCGTAACACTGGCGTTTTTTTTACGATTGTTGGTTGGTGTTGCTTATTAATTTTATCAGTCTATCATATAACTGGGTATTCGATAGATATATCAGTCGTACAATAAGGCGCACGTGCTACCTCGTGTCGCTGAACTAATCTTAATTACCATTATTTTGTTCTTATATATTATATTGAACGCCAATTTAAAAAACAAAGTATAGTCACAATACGATATCGGACGACTTTTTTATTCTTTGCAATTTGGTCTCATAACATTGTAAAAATGTCAAAAGATGCGAATGTTTACTAAGGTGGGTCAAAAATAAAAAACTGGAATATCGAATGTGTTTTAAAAATATGTTTTTAAAAATTTTTTTCAGTTACTTGAAAAATTTTCAGTGGGATGACTGAAAAATTCCGAAAAATAAAATACCTGGACTTTTAAAATTCCCGAATTGGAAAATTTTTGAATAATAAAATTCGCGACAGTTAATAATATTTCCGAATTTAAAAATTCCCAAATAATAAAATATCCCAATTAGAAAATTCCCGAATTTAACAATCAAAATTTTTCTTATAATTAGTATTTATTTATTAAAAATACAATTATCAAATACTTTTATTTGAAAAAAATATTTTTGATGTTTAAAGTTTCTAAAATTATTGTTTAAATTTATAATATCAATAATTGAAAACAATTTTCATCCGTAAATATAATTTTTTTAAATTAAAATATTTGATTATTGTATTTTTTTAAAATAAATAATATTTATAAAAAATGTAATTGATTATATCCTGAATTTTTTTATTCAGGATATTTTATAATTCGGCAATTTTCTGTCAGGAATGTTATTATTCGGAAAGTTTTAAATTCGGGAATTTTAGTATTCGGTAATTTTATTTTTCGAAAATTTTCCAATGCGGGAATTTTATTTTTCGGTAATTTTCAGTCGTCTTTTTTCATTGACAAAAATTCACTAGGGTAAAAATCTTCAAGACCCAGGGATCGAAATAAGGAATGCAGTGAATTTTTTAAATAGTGATTTTGGTATTTAATTAAACTATTTTTATAATTTGTATTTTGAAATTTTTCTTAGAATGTGTGGGTTAGAAAAAAATGTGTTTTAGAATTTGCGAGCTAGAAAAACAATTCTATTAAATACAAAAATTAAAAATTTTGAAAATTTGCTGTAATAAAATAAAATTTAGTACTCAAGTACTAAATTTCAATTTTTTTAAGAATATTTCAAAACTTCAATGATCCTAAAGCTCATTTATAAAAAACATTATTTCATAAGCCTTAAAATTATTCCTTGAGCTCAAAATTTTGAAATTGATATAAAATAAATACTAAGTTTTGTTTTCCAAAATATTGCAAAAAAAGTACAAGCTGATATCGCATTTCGACTATTTCAAGTAAGCACAGTTTAATAGCTATGCGGCACATAAATGCGTGTAGAGTGGTCTAAATTTTTTCTTCTGGAATTTATAAGCATGTAACCCCCAATTTTTTTTCGATTCTACAAAAAAATGTATATGCTTTTTTGTTAAAAAAAATATATTTAGAGGGCCTGTAAGCTCCTTCAAGTTAACACGTATTTCCCACTAGAAAAATGACGTTTTTGTAAATTTGATTCAGAATTTTCATTATTAGGTATCTAGTTGACGCCAAATAATTCTTGGTCACAACTAGCCACCAAATATGAAGAAAAAATTAATTTTTCAATTTCACCTCTCTAAGTTTATTTTACAGTGTTAGAAAAAAGCACATAAAAAGCGAAAAATTGGGTTTTCCGAGTTTTTAGCCCTAATTATTATTTTTGCCATTTCTTTTAAAATAAATTGTTTTTAGCATACAAAATATTACTTTATAATATTAATTAGATGTTAAAATAAATTTTTTAAAAAGTTTGTGAATGTTTATAGTCATTTTTTCTTAGAATAGAGTTAGAAAATTGTGGTTTTTTCTGAATTTTTCAACTTATTTTCAACTTTTCAGTTAGCGCGAGGAAATACTTAAATAAAATTAACAAAAGTAATGGTTTAAACAAGTTATTATTGTTTTTAATAATATTTTCTTTAAATAATGCTAAAAATTTGCGTCTTTTTCTGCAAGTTTAAACTTTTTAATTAGATTGAGGTAATAAATTATTCAAGTAACAAACATACTTGTTCAAAGCATTTATTAATATTTTCAATAATATTCTCTTTGAAGAATGGTTCAAATTTATAGTTTATTCTTAAATTTTCAACATTTAATGCGCATCCATAATTGTTCAAACAATTTGTTATTGTTTATGACTATATTTTCGGGAAGTTTTAACTTTGCTTTGACTGTTTAGTTATGAACAAACAATAAATAAACGTGACAGAATAATTTTTTAAAAAATCCTTTTCTTTTTTGTTAATATATTTTTTGAAACAAAACCAGATAGTGGTAATATTCATCAAAATATTCTTCAAACTTTCTGTATGGTTCATATTGAATTGAAACTTTTCCTTGAAGCAGTTACTGAGAGCTTTTTTGTTTTAATTAAATTATTTTTTTAATTGTCAAAAGAGAAAAAATACTTCATTAAAAAAGGGAGTATTATTTAAGAAATGATTCATGTCGATGTTCATTTATAATTTTTTTATAAGTTAAAAGTCAATAAAAAGTTGAAACTTACTATAAGAGAATATAGATATAAACAATAATAAACTGCCTAAACAATTATGATTGTTATGTTGCATTTTTCAGAAACAATATTCGTTATTATATAATAAATAAAAAAAAAACGTTTTAATGATAGTAATACTAAAAAATAAATTGCTTAAAGAATTATTTTTAGTATTTCTGATTAACTATTGCCTCAATTTAACTAAAAAGTTAAAAAGCAAGTTGAAAATTTCAGAAAAAGCCTCGATTTTTTCTGAGAGAAAATTGGAACAAACAAAACTGTAGATTGTTTAAACAATTTATCTGCACAGCTAATTGCCAGCATTAAGTAATATTTTATGTATTAGTAACGATTTTCATTGAAGGATACAAAAAAGCGCCAAAGACTTAATTTCACGTTTTTAAATTCAAACAAATGTAAAGAAAAAAATACCCACGCATTTTTGGACCACCCTAGTGTTGAGGCTCTAAGAGTCTCTAAAGGGAGAACTAGGTTACTCCAATTATAGATTTTATAGATTTTTTTTTACTTCAGCGATAACATTTGGTAGCACGTGTCGTCAGCCCTTCGCGTTTTCAATATTATTTAAAAGCTAACATTATTATATATATTATTTTAATAATAGGTGTTCTCGTTTCTAGGAAAAAAAATTATAGTTCTATAGTAAAATGTAAGCGAACGAGAACTCGTGACGCGATTTCGAATAGAAAATCGAATTTTCAGTATCAAGCAGAAACATATTTTCTATTAAATATTATTTAAACTGAAAGGCTTCGGCGCCGTCTAGTACAAAATAATTAATCCTACATATCTCTGTTATAGAAATTATATTGACCACAGCTTAGGCTCAATGGACTTTAAAATAAACGATTTAAAATCTGAGTGCGAAGCATATTTTTTGATGCATTGGACAATCACTCCATCGTATCACTGGTGTTTTCAAATATTGTTGAATGTGGACTGCTTCCTGGGGGCCATAAGAAACCACCCACACTTCCGGGTGGTAAGTACGATGCGCCACCTCCTAAACTCACCTGATATAAAATTCCTCATCATTTAAATTGCATTTCAATTCGGAAAATTTAACTGAAATACTACTAAGGGATCATACTTAAATTATATAACAGCTCAAGCGGGGCGGTGGAGGGGGGGGGGGTCAAGCTATTTTGTTAGGATTTTTAACGGTAGGGGGTCCTTCATTCATGTACGTTATTTTTGCAAATTCGAAAAACATTTCTGCTGAAGATTATCTTTTTAGTCATAAATTTTATTATTTGGTTGAAAATTTAACAATTTTCATATAAATACATCCTTTTTGGTCATAAATTCAATTGTTTTTTTACAAATTCGTATTTTTGGGTTAAAAATTCAATTCTTTTCGTCGAACGTTAACTATTTTGTTTAAAATTAATATTCTGTTGCTGATAAGTGAACTGAAATCATTTTCGGATGAAACTAATTTTTCCTGAAATTTTTTATTTTTGATTTAAACTTTTTACTTTTTGTTTAAGATTCGTATTTTTTATTGAAAAGTTATTTGAAATCTTCTTGAATTAAAGTTCAACTCTTTTTGAAAATTTGCCTTTTTGATTTAAAAATTGACATGTTTTAGTAGAATTTTCATTTTTACTGGACAAAAATGCAACTTGATGGTTAAAAATTTAATAATCTTGTTAAAAAGTCATACTTTTTGCTGAAAAATTCGACTATTTAGCAGAAAATTATTTGATTGTTGTCAATTCTTATTTTGGTGTTGGAAACTGAACTGGAATCTTCTTTGGAACAAAATTTAACTATTTTTTTGAAATCTATTTTATCTATTTTATAAGAAATTTCATCTTTCTCGAATAAAAATGCAACTGTTCACATGAAAAATCAACTCCTTTTTGAATGTTTGTCTTTAATTTTAAAATTCATCTCTTCTAGCAGAAATTCCCTTTTTTTATAAGAATGCAACAGCTTGGTTGAAAATTCGGCAATTTTTTTGTAAAATCATATTTACTTTTTGTTTAAATTTAATATTAAGTATCGAAAAGAGAACTCAAATATTTTCTAGCTGAGAATTCAACTATTTAAAAAAAATTCTCTTTCCATCGGTTTTAAGAGAAATTTTATCTTTCTTAGATAAAAATGTAACTGATTGTTGAAAATTAAACTATTTTGTTGTAAATTCATACTTTTTGGTTAAACATTTTTCCACTGTTTTGATGAAAATTTGACTATTTCGTAGAAAATTTACATTTTGTTGAAAATTTATATTTTGGTGTTGAAAGATGAACTGAAATCTTTTCTGGATAAAAGTTCAACTTATAAAAAATTGACATTTTTTATTAAAAATTTTTTGTTTTTGTTTCACAAAACTTATCGTTTTGTATTAAAAATTTAATTTTTTTCGTAGCAACTTATTTCTTGTTTAAAAATTCATATTTTGATCGTGAAAAGTCAACTGAAGTCTTTTTAACAGAAAATTCAAACATTTTTCTGTGCTTAAGTATTTAACTATTTCTTTTAAAGGATTGGTGGAATCAGTTTGTTAGGAAATAATTTTTTTAAAGATTTATATTTTCGGTTGAAAATACATCTCATTAGTTCAAAGTTTAACTATTTTGTTGAAAATTATTTTTTTTTAAATTGAAAATTCGACTGTTTGGATTGGAGTCTTTTTTGGTTTGAAATTAAGTTTTTTAATGGTTTTGATTTTTTGATTATAATTGATTTGATTTATGTTTTTTTCATCTCTATCGTGGTCAATTAATCTTTTGCTGAAAACTTATATTTTCGGTTTAAAAATCCAATTTTTTTAGAGAAATTTCGACTTGAAGGTTTAACAATTTAGTTAAACTTTTATTTCTTTCTTGAGTGAAAAATCTTTATTTGTTGAAAATTTATCTTTTTGGTTCTAAAAATATTTTTTTATGAAATTCTTATTTTTTTATTGAAATATAAACAATGACACTTTTTTGCTGAGAATTTATCTTTTTAGGTTGAAAATTCTACTGTTATGGGAAAAATTTAATTATTTTGTTGAAAATTCAATTATTTTGCTAAAAAGTCATATTTTATACTAGAAAATACATTTTTTTTGTTTAAAATAAATTAATAAATTAAAAAATTTTAAATGTATATCTAACCTACTCTTATATTCCGTTTATAAAAGATTCTTTGTTAAAAGTATTACAAGATTAAAATATTGGTATTTGAATATTAATGTTCAAAGCGAATGAAAAATTAATTTCTGGAAACTAAAAATTACGTACAGTAAGAGGAGGTATCAATATTTTTTTACGTTTTGTTTAAGGGGGAGGGGGGTCTTAGTGAGGGCCTATAATCCATTTCATAATTTAAGTACGATCCCTAAACATATATTTTTTAAACTGAAAGTCAGGGAGTTTGAAAAAAATAGCAAAAGTCAGGCATTTTCGATAAGAAGCACGCTTTTAAATAACTTTCAAGAATAATGAAGATTGCTACTTAGTCACTTTTTTCTCAAATCACATTTTAGTCACTTTTAAAAATAAAAATATCACATTAGTCACTTTTTTTTAAATAAAATAACCCACGGGTTAACCAATGTTGAATTTAGGTCTACACGGATTTCGAATTTTCCTTCAATTATTTTGAAATATTTTAAGGTATTTTAAGATTCCTAAAATTTTTGACAGATTTAAATAATTTTAAGGCATTTAAAAGGATTTTAAAGATTTTAGAGTAAATAAAAAATTCCGAAGAGTTTTCAACAGATTTAAAAAGTTTCAAGAGATTTTAAAGGATGTTCAAAATTGTAGGGTATTTAAAAAAATCCAAGGAATTTTCAAGAGTTTAAAAAATTTTAATGGGATTTCAAAAGATTGTAAAAGATTTCGATGCATTTAGAAAATATCAAAGCGTTTCCAAGAAAAAAATTTCATGGCATATTAAAAAATTATTTTAAAAAATGATTTTATTGTTATTTTATTAAATATGGTTTTAGGATATTTGAGAAGATTTCAACATGTTTTATTAGATTTCTGAGGGTTTTAAGAATTCTAATGGATTTCAAAAGATTAAAAAATTTTTAGAATAATAGTAAAAATTCCAAAAAAATTTTATGCGCTTTAAAAAGTTTCAAGGAATTTCAAAGAATTAAAAAAGTTTTATGGTATTTTAAAATATTCCAAGAAATCTTGAATAGATTCCAATAAATTGAAGGGGTTTTAAAGAACTTGAAATTTTTTTATGCTTTTTGAAAATTCAAAAAAAAATTAAGAGCTTTTAAAAGTTTCAAAGTATTTTCAATAATTAAGGGCATTTTAAAACATTTTGATGAATTTTTAATAGATTTTGACAATTTAAAGGGATTTAATAGGATTTTCGTGTATTTAAAAGAATCCAAGGAATTTTCAAGAGCTTAAAAAAGTTTCATGGGATTAATGGGATAAAAGATGTTAAAGTTTTAAAAATATTTTAAGGTATTTTGAAAGTTTCCAACTCATTTCCAAGGATTGTAATGATTCTAAAACATAAAAAATTTGTATGGAGTTTTAATGAATTTACTAAAATTACGAAAGATATGAAACGATTTTACAGGACCTATATGATTTTAGGATTTAAAATTTTTTTAATTTAGGATTTCAATAATTTTAAGAAATTTCAAGTGAGATTTAAGATTTAAGAGTAATTTTATAAGTTCCACTTTAAAAACTTTCTGGGAATTATAAAATATTGCAAGGAATTGGGACAGATTCCAATAATTTGAAGGGATTCCAAAGGACTTGCTATTTTATAAATTTTTTGAAAACTTCAAGAAATTGTTAAGATCTTTTAAAAGTTTCAAGGGAAATATAAATATTTAAGGGTACTTTAAAAGATTTCGAAGATTTTGTAACAGATTTCAACAATTTAAAGGGATTTAAAGGGATTTAAAAGGATTTTATTGCACTTAAAAAAATCGAGCATACTTTATAAGAGATTTAAAAATATTCAAGGAATTTACAAGAATTTAAATTCTTTTAAAAGGTAAAGAAAATTAACGAGTTTTTAAAGAATTTACAGAATAATAATTTTAAGGGATTTCAAAGATTTTCAAGATTTTAGAGTAATTTCAAAAATTTCAGTGAAATGTAATGTTATTAGAGTATTTTTTAAAATTTAAACTCAGTTTCAAGAGTTCAACAAAATTTCAAGCGACTTCGACAAATTTTCAAGGATTTAGAAATTTTCAGAGTATTTTAAAAGTTTCTACGAAAAATTGTCAATAGATTTCAGTAATTTATTGGTATTTCAAACGATTTTAAATGTTGTATGGTATTTAAAAATATTACAAGAAAATTTTTTGGGGAATTTTTCAGTGATTTCAATTATTTGAAGGGATTATAATGGATTTTAAATATTTTAGAGTACATTTGAAAGATTCCAAAGTATTTTCAAGTTATTCAAAAATTGTCAAGGGATTTCGAAGAATTTTTATGATTTTCATGGACCTGAAAAAACGTGTATGATTTTGTAAAAATTTTTCTATAATTTAATTACAGAAAATATCAGATTTGGTATAAAAAAAATATCAGATTTTAAAGAATTTATTCATAAGAAGGTGGAGATTTCATAGGGTTTCACAAATTTGAAGAGATTTTGAAATAGTTTTTGCAATTTCTTTCGATTTCACACCTAATTCTTATTAATTTATCCTCAATTCCTTTAAATTCTTTTGAATATTTTTAACTCGCTTGATTTCATCTAAATTCACACACTTCAAAAGATTTTTTTTATTTTTGCTTAGTTATTGTTTTATTAACCCTGAAGTTTTTAAGTTCTCCTTGAATTGTTAGGCATTAAATCAAATTCTTTTAAATTTCCTTGAATATTTCTGAATTCATTTTAATCTCATTGAATTTTATGATATTTGTAATATTTTTGAATTGTTTTCAATTTAATTAATTAAAAAAAAAAATTTTAGGTTTTAATAGTTCTTCAAGTAAATTAGGGTGTGACACAGCGCTGAGAACAATAATTCAAAATTTAAATTAAACATTCTTGTATTCCATTTATAAATGATTTTATATTACAAACGTTACAAGATTAGAATTTTGGCCTTTGAATATTAATGTTCAGTGAAAATGAAAAATGTAGTCAGGGAAAAACAGGGTTCAGTCAGGGAATTTTTAAAAATGAACTTTTGCAGGGACCCTGATATAAATAAAATACTGACAGATTTGAAGAAAATAATATTTTTCCGTAAAAAATATCACAGCAAATGAAAAAACCACATTCTATTTTTTTTATGATTTTCATATTATAAAAACAATGATCTCGGTTAATCTAAAGTAAGCTTAATTTTTAAACCGCTTAAGGATGATTTTCGGAATTTTTACAAGCAATGAAACATGTTTTTTGTGTCATGTGCGGCGTTTTAAAAATAATATGCGTGGCGGAATCAGCTAACAGGATGCCTATCACTTGAAAAATTAAAAAAAGGATAACAGAAATCTTTAGGATTAATGGGAAATTTTTTAAATAAAACAATATTGTTAATTATTTACAAGGTTAATTTTAAATTAACCATTAATTTGGTCGTTTCCAATAACAGATGCTTTTAAAAATTAACATTTGACACATTTTATATATTCGAAAGTTTTTAATTTTACAAAAACTTCAAAGAATGCTTATTTTTGTTGTCAAGTTTTTTAAACACTAAAAACCTGCAATTTGTATTTTTTTTAGTTTAAAGCTTTAAAAAGCAGTTTTTTAACAGAAAGTTATTAAAATTTATTTGAACCTTTTGATATTTTAATTATAAAATTGTAATAAGGAATTAACAATACAACTTTCTCGTCAAACTAAATTTACAAAAATATTTAAGAAAATAAACCAATTTTCCGTATTCAAAAGGGTTCAAATGCGGAGGCTTCACAAATTCAAAATTTCCATATTTAGATGTTTCTTTCTAAATGTTTGATCCTTTGAAATTTAAAGTTTAGAATCCTTTTCAAAATGTTCGCAGGTTTTAAAATTTGAAATCTTTCATCTTGTTTATCATCTAATTGGACAGCTTCTAAAAAGAGAATATTTTCAAATATAATTTCTTCACGTGATAAAAAATTTCCCATTCTTAGGGTTTCGTAGCCCTGTGTAGAAACATTTATCGTTTCTTTGGGTGTCCGTCCATCGTACTTTTTCCAAGGAGGGGATGTAATGGGAAACTACAGGATGGAAAGTGAGGGAAATTTTGGGGGAGGGGCAGTAGGGAAAGTTAATTGAAATAATGTGATGAAAGGCAGAGTGAGACAATGACGGGAGGTTAAGTAGGATAGTAAGCTGAAATTAGGGGGGAAGTGAGGGAAAAATAAGCGGATAGGATGTAGGGGAAGTTTGGAGAAATGATGAGAGGGGGAGTGAGGGAAGAAGTAGAGAAAGGATGGGATATTACGGGAAAAAAAGTAGGATAGTGAGAGAAAATTATGGGGGGGGGGGTAGCTTGAATTAGGAAAAGTAGAAGAAATGAGGGAAAAACAAGTAGGAGTGACGAGAGTTCTGTGGAGTGGAAGTAGGGAAAGTGAGAGGAAATAAGTGGAGGAAAATTGAGGGTAGAGTAATTGAGTAGAAAGAAGGCGATAAAAAGTAGGGGAAGTATATGGAAATGATGTAAGGGGGTGGGGTGAGGGGGTGAATAGGCAAAGTTATGAGAAATGAGAGCAGGGAAAGTTAATTGAAATAAGTGGATGGTAATTAGGGAAAGTCAGTGAAAATGAGGTGGTGGGAAGTAGGAGTAATGATGAGAAGGGAAGTGTTAGAAAATAAGGGGCTGGAAAGTAAGAGAAGTTTCGGGAAATGACAGAAGGGGGAGTGAGAGTAATTGAGGGTAGGTGGAGTAGGAAAAATGAGGGAAAACTGAGTAGAAGTGATTAGAATTTAGAGGAGTGGTAGTAGGGAAAGTGATAGGAAGAAGAAAAGAGAAAGTAAGGGGAGAATCACTGAGTCGAAATAAGATAACAGGAAGTAGGCCAAATTCAGGGCAATTATGTGAGGGGAGAATGACGGGAGGTGAAATAGGATTGTAAGCGGAAATTAGGGCGGAAATTAGGGAGAAAGTAAGGGAAAATATGCGGATAGGAAATAGGGCAAGTTCTGGGATTGATGTGAGGTGATAAGTACGGAAAGAATGGGAAATTACAAGAGGAGAAGTAGGATAGTGAGCGGAAATTAGAGGGGGAGTGAGAGAAAATAAACAGATAGGAATTAGGGGAAATTTTGGGAAATATTGGGATGGAGAGTGAGGGTAAAAGTAAAGTAAGGATGGGAAATGACGGGAGGAGAAGTTACTGAGCGGAAATTAGGGGGTTAGTGGATAGAAATTAGGGTAAGTTTGTGGGGAAATTGGAGGGGGAGTGAGAGTTATAAAGAGGAAGTGAAATAGGGAAAGTAGGAGAAATAAGGGGATAGAAAGTAAGAGAAGTGATTGGAATTCAGAGGAGTCAAAGTAGGGAACGTATTAGGAAATGAGGAAAAGGAATGTTAAAAGAGAGTGCCTGAGTGGAAATAAGGGTATGAGAAGTAGGGGATGTGCAGGGAAATTATGTGGGGGGGGGTGCGAGAAGAAGTAGGAAAAGTTATGGGAAATGAGAGAGGTAGAAGGAGTTAATTCAAATACGGCGAAGGAAAGTTGGGGAAATGAGAAGAGAAGAAGTAAGGGAAAATAAGGGGATGAAAATTAAAGAAAGTGAAAATGAGTTGATAAAAAGTAGGAGAAATGAGGAGAGGGGAATTGTGGAAAATTAAGGGGCAGGTAAGTAGAGGAAGTTTCGTGAAATTATGGAAGGAGTAAGAGTAATTGAGGGTAGGTGAAGTAGGAGAAATAAGGAAAAAGGAAGTAGAAGTCACGGGGACTCAGCGGAGTGCTAGTAAGGAAAGTGAGAGGAAATGAGGAACAGGAAAGTGAGGGGAGGGCCAATTAGTGGAAATAAGGTGATAAGAAGTAGGAGAAATTTAGGGAAATGATGTGAAGAGGAGGTGAGGGGAGAAGTAGGAACATTATAGGAAATGACGGGAAGCGAAGTAGGATAGTGAGCAGAAATTAGGGGGAGGGAAAATAGGCGGATAGGAAATAGGGGAAGTTTAGGGAAATTATGGGAGGAAGTGTGGGAGTAATTAAGGGAAGGTAAAGGAGGGAAAGCAGGAGAAATGAGAGAGTAGGAATTATGACATGTAATGGGAATTCAGGGGAGTGGAAGTAGGGAAAGTGAGAGAAAATGAGGAGAGGGAAACTTAGTGGAAATAAGGTGATGAGAGGTAGGGGAATTTTGGGGAAATTATGTGAGTGGTGGGGTGAATGGAGAAGGAAGGAAAGTGACGGGAAATGAGAGCAAAGGAAGTAGGGTAGTAAACGAAAATGAGGGGGGAAATATATGGGAAGTAGGGGAAGTTTGGATAAACGGTGAGAGGGGGATTGCGATTAATTGAAGGGACGTAAAGTAGGAGTAATGAGGGAAGAGGATGTAGGAGAAGTGATGGGAATTCAGAGGAGCGGAAGTAAGAAAAGTGAGAGGAAATGTGGAGAAGGGAAGTGAGGGCAGGTAAATAAGTGGAAACAAGGGTATGAGAAGTAGAGCAAGATTAGGGCAATGAGATAGGGAAAGTAAGGGGAAGTTAGGGGATGAAAAGTAGGAAAAATATGGGGATGTAAGTGAAAGAGAAGGGGAAGTTAGGGAACTTATGAATAGGTAATTAGAGGTAGTTAGGGGAAACAAGAGGAATGCAGGGGGAATAGGGAAGAAAGAATATGAGCGTCGGCAGTTTGAATGACTTAATTAACGTGTTAATAGGCCATGAAACCCTTTTTTGTAACTATTTGTTATTTAAGCTGAGAGAGAAATATTTGATAATATTTAATTTTGTGCATCGCGCATACGATATAAGTTTATTAATGGTTGAGAATAGTTTTGAGTATCCTTAAAAAGAGCGGATTGGACTAAAAGGAATGAGGCAAAAAAGAATAACTTGCAACGCCTAAAGAAAAATAATCATTTATTCAAAACAAACGAATCGCTTTAGGAACAAAATGCAGGTACTAGCTAGGTCGTGATTTTTACAAATAATATAAAATACTCGTTTATTCATACAATGGCAAGGTTCGAAAAGTCATAACTCTCACTCTCCATTTGAACGTGCTTAAAAAACTTAAAACTAATACGAAGGCAAATAAAAAATATGCGCATGTGACGGCAATGTAAGTCATTTGTGAGCTAATGATGTTTCGGGTGAAGAAATTTTACGCATGCCACAAACTACTCGTGAATCGTGTAGAATTTGAGTTCTCTATGATCCACTCAAATTTTCTAAATCTAATGGTATCGAACGAATGCTTCGTTGACTAACAATCTCTCTAATTTTAGAACTTAATACGAATAGCATACAATCAAGTTTTTCTCGAGTTTACTAATCGATTGCTTTGCTTGAGGCTAAAGGAGCGGATAAAAACTCAGTGATCCTTTTTTTATATTTGTTATTAAAATTTGAATATTTGTTACTAAGGATGTTGCAGTGGGTAGCCCCCGAAAAAATGAATTTAAAATAAATACTTATGTTTCAATTTCATATCAAATGCACTTTAGTCATTGAAAATTTGGATAAAGCTTCCTTATTTCAAATGTAAAAAGGGAACCTTTAAATATTACATCACATTTTTTCTTCTTTTTACTGGCAATCAATAATGATACATTTTTATGCAGGAAAATAGATAGAATGACAGTTTCTTCTGTCAAACTTTAAATAGGAAATTTTGAAAATTACACATTTGAGAGAATTTTAAATGAATATTTTTATTGAATTTCAATAAAATCCTTGAGTTTGAAACCTTTTTTTTAATTGTGTAATTTTTATATTCTCAAATTACAATAATGCAGATTTGTGTTTTCTATTCAATTTGGAAAATTTTATTTTTGCGTCCACAAATTTACAATAGAATCTTGACAACTTTAATCTGAAATTGTTTAATTTTAAGGTTTGACTTTCAATTTGATGTTCAATTTCGAAAGCTTTGCATTTATAACATTAGAAGACTTTCAGCTTAGAGATTTAAAATAAAAAATTTAGATTGTCAAATTTTTATCCGTTTGAAATTGAAATTGTTTAATTCCTAACATTATCTATATTTCTTAATTCTTCCTTTTTAATACTTTTATTTACAATTAAGAATACCACTAGATAAAAATTATTATACAAGATAAAACTATTTTTAAATAAATCTTTGAAACCTCCGAATAGATATTATTTAATGTACTTTAATTTTTAATAATCCATTTGAAATTTGTAATTTGCTGTCTCTATAGTTTTAAATTGGTCAGTTAATCAATTTTTTTAACTTTGAGTATTAAATACTTAACTTGGATCGTTTCAAATTTAAAATAATTAAGTTTAAATGGTTATTTAACAAACTGTTTCCTTTTGCTGTTCTTAATTTAATAATTTGTCAATTTTAAGACCTTAAACTTAAAATACAAATTTTTTGATAATGTAATTTCACATTGATAATTATTAAATGTTCAATTTAAAGTAAACAAAACATTTTTCTATGATTTCCAGAATTAAAATAATATTATTGATGGTGGCATTTTGAATAAAAAATAATACTTTTAATGAAGAAATTTTTAAATCAAAAAAAAATTATTTTAACAATGTTTTCTTCAGTTGAACTTTTCTGTTACTGTCACTTCTTACGATTTATTGAACTTCACTTTTTCCAATGTTCAAAGCAATTTCTTAAACGCCTGAAATCGTTGAAACCGTATTTTTTACACAAACATTTATATTTAAAGATAATTTACTTTCTTTATAAATAGAAACCATTTTTCGTCAGTTTTATAATTTAAAAATAGTTATTTTCTTTCATAATAAATGACTGATCAAATCATTTTAATTATTAAAATCCTATAAAATTTTTTTTTTATATAGCTGAAATTTGGCATTTATAAATTCACAATGAATTGTAAAGTATTAAAATTTAACATTGAAAATAAAAATGTCAAAATTTTACAATACTGAATGTTTTAATTTCATGAACATTCCAATCGCTTCACTGTTTAGGCAGAAAAAGCTTAATAATTAGAATTTATTTACTTTCATGCTTCTTAAATTAATTTATTTTTTATGTTAATAGACTCGAATTTTAAATTAATAAACTAAAAACTCTAAATTTTTATATTCGAAACTTTAAATTCTTTATATTTATTCTTGAGGATTTTCATTTTGAGATTTGATTATTAAGAATATTTGAACGCGCCTTCCAGAAACACGTTTTTTATTTATTTTTTTTAAATAAATAAAGTGGTGCATTATAGAGAAAATATAAAAACCAATAAGATCCAAGTATTTCATTCTCCCATAGATCGCAGTTTAAATAAAACTTTTCCTTAAATCGAATCTCCGTAGGATCGAAGAAGAGATCTAATTTATTTAAATAAAAATTCTGTAGGATCAAAGATAAATTAAGAGCCATTTTAAATAAAGCCTCCTCACGATCTTCCTCGTTGGAACCAAGAAGGCTTTAAAGATTTACGGATCGTATCCATCCTCGTGGAATTTATTTAATTTAAATGGTTCTTTAAAAATCTCTAATTATTTGAATTTAAATTTAATGGTTGTTAAGCAATTTTTTGTAAAAACCGTCAGAAAAATGTTCAGAAGCTGTCCCCTGCAACACCCTTAAATAAATCATACTGAAATAGGAGGAAAAAATATATATTTTTTCTATAAATTATTGTTGCCTGAGTGTTTTACCCTCTGTATTAATCTAGGGGTAACTTTAAGCTCACTATGAGATTACCTGATGACTCCATAGGAGTGTTCTCTCTGCTAATTGACAATCTGCCGCCAATCGAGACGGCAAACTCTTCCACCTTTCTTCCTCGCGTTCCCTCTTTCGAGCAAAATCTTCGTCCCCATGTTCCTGGGACAAAGTGGGTAAGATCTGCATTCTTTGAGCAAATTTGTAGCTGTCCTGGCGTTGCACATGTTCCCCAAGTCTCGAAAATCCACTCGAAGGCACGGGGATTGGAGTCGGACTGCCTCCACCTCGGTGTCTGTGGTACAGATTCCTCTTCTGCTGGAGCACTCGTTGCTGGACCAGTAGTTGCAATTGGGTCCCTGATTCGGCACGAGTCTTGAATTGAGATTGATTTTGAGGAGGTGTTGAAGGAGACCTCAAGTGAACCAGATCTAAGTGACCTCGGGCTTTTCCTGAATCTGAACAGAAATTAACATTTCCAAAATTAGGGAATAGTTTCAATTAAAAGTTCCTTAAATTGTTACAAGGAATTGTCAAAGGGGTCATCCAAAAATTACCTAAGACGATTTGAGGGGCAGCGGGTTTGGTAAAATCTGAATATTCCTTATGAGGTGTGCGAGGGGGTAGTATTCGCACAACTTACATATAAAAAAGTTTTTTTGATAAAAAAATTAAATATAAATATATTACAGCTTACTGGGAATTTAAGCAAAAACACATAAGATTCAAAAAAAGAAAGATTATTTAAACGTGGTCAATTTTAGGTTGCAAAAAAATAATTTGGAATAAAAAAAACGAATTTTTAACAAAATATTACAATTTTCAACCATACATATATTTTTAAACAAGAAGATCCATTTTCTTCAAAAAAGACGAATTTGCAACAAGCAACATGAATTTTCCGCCCAATAGTTAAGTTTTCAAGTAAAAAAAAAGTTTATAACCAAACTGAAAAAAATTACTTTTCAAGCAGAACAAAAACAAATTTTCAATATAATTGTTAAACTGTCAACCATAGAAATAAGTTTTCAGCTAAAATAATAAATCTTGACCCAAAAAATAAATGTTTAACAAAGTAGTGCAACTTCTCATAAAGTTGTTAAATTTTCAAGAAGGAAGATACATTTTCTACTAAAAATATGAATTTTCAACCAAATAGATGAACTATCAACTAAAAAAGATAATTTTTCTAAAGAAAATGGAATAATTAATTAGAAAAAAATGAAGTATCAACAAAAGAATTAAATTTTTACCAACGAGATGAATCCTTAATAAATCCAGATACACGTTCAACCAAAAATAGAATAGTTTCATTTTTCAGTTATAAAAGTTGATTTAAATAAAACAATTTTTAACAAAACACTTTAATTTTTAACCAAACAATTAAAAACGTAACTAACATCATAAATCTTCAACCAAAAACATGATTTTTTATTTAATATGATTTTCAACAATATTCAAGAAATTTCCACTAAAAAAATATTAACCAAAAATGAATTAGTTATATTTTCGGATAAAAAAGTAATTTTTACCGAAAAATTACTTATTAACAAAAAAAAGTTAAATTTTCAATCAAAGTGATGAACTTTTAACGAAATACATGTATTTTCAACTAAATTGTTGAATTTAAAATAAAGAAGATAAATTTTTATTAAATATTATTATTTAAAAAAGACTTTTTATTTAAATATTTCAACTTTCGTCAAGAAAATTAATTTTTTAACCAAGATGATTAACTTTCTACCAAAAACACGATTTTTCAAAAAGATTTACGAAATTTCAAATAAACAAAAAAAAAATTCATATAAAAATATAATAGTTATCGTATAAGCTAAAAAAGTATTTTTTAACCAACAAACTAGTTTTCAACAAAATAGTTGAATTTTCAAGCAAAGACTTCAAATAAAATTATGAATCTTTAACAAACAAACAAAATTTAACAAAGTAATTACACTTTAAAACATTTAGATAAATTTTCAACCAAAAATAGATTTCAATTTTCAAGCAAACAGTTTCATTTTGAACTAAAAAAATTAAATTTCTATTAACGGAGATTAATTTGAAAGTAAAAAAGACCAACTAGATTATTGAATTTAAAATAAAGAAGCTAAATTTTCATAAAACTCGTTCAATATTTAACCGAAGAAATTAAAATTGAACTAAAATCATAAATCCTCAACCAAAAACATGACTTTATTTAAATAGTTCAGTTTTCGACAAGAAAATTAATTTTTAACCAAGATGATTAACTTCCTACCAAACAAGACGATTTTTCAAAAAGATTCACGAAATTTCAATTGAATAAAAAATTTCAACCAAAAATAGAATAGTTATCGTTTAAGATAAAAAAGTAATTTTTAACTAAAAGACTATTTTTAAACAAAGTAGTTGAATTTTCAAATAAAGACTTAAAATAAAATGATGAATCTTTAACAAAGAAACAAAATTTAACAAAATAATTCCACTTTAAAATATGCAGTTCAATTTTTAACCAAAAATAGATTTCAATTATCAAACAAAAAGTTTTATTTTTGACTAAGAAAATTAATTTTGAACCAAGATGATTAATTTTCTACAAAAAAAGACGAATTTTCAACAATATTCAAGAAAGTTCCATTTACACTTTTTAAAAAGATTCACGAAATTTGAATTGAACAAACTAATTTCAACCAAAAATAGATTAGTTATCGTTTAAGATAAAAAAGTAATTTTTAACCAAAAGACTAGTTTTAAACAAAATAGTTGAATTTTCACATAAAGACTTCAAATAAAATGATGAATCTTTAACAAAGAAACAGAATTTAACAAATTAATTCCACTTTAAAATATGTAGTTCAATTTTTAACCAAAAATAGATTTCAATTATCAAACAAACAGTTGCATTTTTAACTAAAAAAACTTAATTTTTATTAAGGGAGATTAATTTGAAAGTAAAAAAGAAAAACTTCTAACAGAAGAAGAACAAAAATATCAAAAATGTTAAGTTTTCAAGCCAAAAAGATGTTTTTTTTCACAAAACGAATGAGTTTTTAACCCGAAAATTTAACTATATAATTTATGTTTAAAAAACTATAATTTTCTTTGAAGATTCAACTGTTTGGTTGAAAATTCGTCTCTTGGTTCATTTCGTCTAATTTATTAAAAAGTCAACTGTTTTGTTAAAAAAAAATTTTTTTGAAAATGATTTTTTTTCTGAAAATGATTTTTTGTTATTTAAAATTCCACTTTACGGGTCAAAAAATTAATTTCAAAAAACCAGCAAATATGTCATTAAATTTTTCTCTTTAATTTTACCTTGAATGCTTCGCTGCTTGGTGGGCCTGTCTCCACCACCCTGCTGGCTGAATAATAATCGAGGACCACCATCAGAAGCTCGTCTTCCTTGAGAGGCCCTCGATATTCTCGCTACAGGAGATGGACTCTGTGGTATCGGAGGTGTGCAGGAAGGCAGACTACTCGTGAAACATGCACTCATTGCTGAATAATCGGGTGGACAACCAGAATCGAAACTTGACTCGAACAGTTCTGATGATGAGCTACCGTGGCTGCAACCAGTCGTAAAAAGAGCAGCTCTACTCGGCAGTTCCACTGGATCCAATATTGCACCATCAAAGTGGTGTTGCTTATAATCACTCAGTCTTTTGTTGACTATTTGACTATCGATTCGTTGACTTATGTCTCGATCTAGGCCCAGTCTGTGTTCCTCTAATTTAATCTGGGCTTCCCTTAACTCATCTACGCTTGGACCTTCTTCTAAATCTCCTTCGGCACTGCAACAACCTTCGTCGGTAGAAGAACTCGTTGAACTGAATCTCTTTCCTGCCCTACTCATTTCTTCCCTTCTGAAGCAAAAGCGAGAACCTATTTATTTAAAAGAAAAGTCTCTCCTATGGGAATTCAGAGTTCTGAATTCAGGTTAAAAGTTCCCCAAAGTTGTGACAGTAAAGTCTGATGAGAAGAGCATATTATAAAGAGTTCAATTATCGATTGGATGTAATTAAAATAAATTGGGATGCTAGATTAGGTTAATAAAAGAAAATGAAGTAGAAAAAAATGATAAGATAAATTAAAATGAAAAAGATAAAAAAGAAAAATGATGGAGGAATATTGTAGGGAAGGAAAATAAATTACCAAAACAGAAAGAGAGAGCCACCGATCTTCCAATCCAACCTGTCTTGAAAAATGTTCCAATTTCTGCACCATGACTAAAGTTCAACGTCCCACTAAGTTATCGCTGGAAATAAATAAATCAATAGATAAAAGAAATGTGGAAAAATCAGGAGTTGGTCGATCGTTCTTGGCAGGCAGGATTGGAAGCTGAGATTGGAAGCTGTCTTCTGATGATTAACCCTTTCACACATGAGAAAAAGTGACGATTTTTAATTTTTCAAATTAGAGCCTTCCAAACTGAACAATTTTAAAAATTAATTAAAAGCTTTTAAATTTGAAAAATAGGAACTAAACATTGATGATTTTTATATTTGATCTTCAATATTGTACAATTTTAAACAGACATTGTTCAATTATTAATGTTTAAGGTAGTTGTGCCAAAAATCATATATCTCGAAAAAAGTTTTCTATGATTTTGAGAGTCAGTCATGTTTTATGAAAAAAGCCTATTTTAACAACAGTTTTTTAATTGAATTTTTTCGTAGTGTAGCTTCTTAGCAATTTTTAAAAAATGGCTGCGGGTTTTTATAAATTCTGGCATCTTTTAAAAGAAAAGGTTTGTTTACACCTGTCTTGTTTCTAATTTTTAAAATAAGTAAATACTCTTTATAATATAGTTATTTGTTTAAAAACCGTTTTCTTTTAAAACAGTTGTTTATTTGCTTTCAGTCTAAGAAAAACTTACTTTTAAAATCGGAAACAGTAGAGTTTCAGACAATGTTTTCCCTAAACAAAATAACCCATGATTTATAAAAAGTCCACCATTTTGCAAAAATTGGCAAGAAGCTATAGAAAAAAAATTCAGTCATAAAAAGTTGTGAAAATAATTATTTTTTCGCAAATTCTTAAAACCATAGACAAAGTATTTTTTCAGAGATCTGATTTTTGACACAACTGCCGTAAATTTGAAATTTTTCGTGTTGGGCAGGTTTTCATTAAAAAATTATTCGACTACTAAGGTTTACAATTTAAAATAAATTTGTAGAATGTTTATTTTAATTTAAATTATTCCTTTTTTTATCATTTTCAATCTGAAATTATCAAATCTTGGCTTTTCTAATTTTAAATATTGAGCAATTTTGTTAAACTTCAAATTGTGACGTTGCAGAAATTATTTTGATAAAATTAAAAAAGAAATTAGAAAAGAAACCCAAGTGTAAATATTAAAAATCATTGAAGGTTTTAATTATTAATATAAATATAATTCGTAATTTTTATTGAATTTTAATAAATAAAAGTTTATTTTTTTTTTATAAAATGCTTTACAGTTCTATTCGTCACGTTTTTATAGACTTTTTTTTTAGGTATCATAAGTACTTACACTTAGTTATTAATTATGCAAAATACATAATTTCCAAAATAATATTCAGTAAAAACTGAATAGAATGGTAAAGAATCTTTTAGGACAACAATGAGTTATTGGTAATTGAAATTTTATTTGATACCTTTAGGTTTCTTTTTTTTTAATTTTTACAGCTAATAATTCTTAATCATTTTCAATTAATATTCACATTGTTTTAATCCACAAAAATGTTCTTATTTAAAAATATTTAATTGAATTTTTAAAAATTTTAAGTTTCTAGAATTAGGATTTCAACACTAGATATTTAAAATTTGGAAGCTGGTCCAAAAATGAAAGTTTCAAAATCATCGCTTTCAAAATTTAACAATTTCAAAACAAATTCCTTCAGTTTCGCATAATTTCATGCGATATTAACATTTAAGGTTGTTTTCTTGCTAAAAATCTCGTCCCTGGAAAAATGGGTTTTCTTTGGTTTTAAGAATCATAATAATACTCTTGGTGATTTCATTACAAATAAGAAACATGATTTTGAATAGAAAAATGTTATAAGTGACTAAAAAAGTCTATTTTAATAATTTTTTTAAACATAATTTAATAAAATCATTAAAATAAAAACTATTTTTAAGGAACTGATAAGAAGCGATATTAAGAAAAGATTGAATTACGAAAACTATTGTTAATATAATTATTTTTCGTAAGTTTTAAACTTTTTCAGTAAAAAGAATATTTCTTCTCTCATAAGACACGACCGATATTTATAATCATAGAAAACTTTTTTTTAGAGAGGCAAGACCTCGGACTCACTTCAGGCATAAAAAATAGTGTACATAGTGTCACAAAATTGAAAAAATAATATAAAAATAGTTATTTTTTAAGCAGTTTCCAGATTTATAATCTAATGTTTTAAAAGTATTAAAAATTATTTCAATGCTTATTTAAAATATTATTCTTTAGTCCATAAATGATCGAAATTTGTATACAGAACCCAATAATTCAATCTAAGTATTTTTGGTTTAAAGTAAACTCTTTTCGTTTCAAGACTCTACTATTAAATATTTGGTTAAAAATTCACTTTGTTCGCGTGAAAATTTTATTATTTGCTTCAAAATTAAATTATTCGTCTGCTTGGCTTAAAAATTCGTCAATTTGATTGACATTTTTTTCTTTCTTGTAAAAAAATGTTTTGGCTCAAAATTCATCTGTTTTTTAAACATTCATCTTTCTCGTTTAATAATTCGTATTTTGTCATATTTAACTGCTTTGTAGAAAGTTTTTTAATTTTTGCTAAGAAATTCAACACTAACAGAAAATTGAACTATTTATTTAAAAATATATTTATTTTGTTAAACATTTTTTTGTGACAATTAATCTTCATGGTTTAAAATTCGTCTTTTTTTGGTAGAAAATTTTGGTTTAAAATATATGTTTCTTGTAAAATATTATGTAGTTAAATAAAAATGCATCTCTTTTCATAGAAATTTGACTTTTTTTTGTTAAAAGCGCAACTGTTTATTGTAAATTAATCTGTTTTAGTTGAGAAGCCAAGTATTTTGTTTGAAATTCGTTTTTGTTACTTGAATATAACTGTCTATTGCTTTGAATTAAAATCATTTTTGTTAAAATATGAACTACTATTATACTTCCCTTTGAAAATTCATCTTTTTAGGTTGAAAATTCCACTCCTTGATTGAAAGTTGCGTTAATTTCTTAAAATTTAATTTTTTAATCAAAGATTCGTAATTTTAGTAGAAAATTTCTCTTCTTTGGCTGAATGTTTGACTACTTCCTTAAAAGTTATTTTTGCTGTTTTTGATTATTTTCAACTTTAGTAGAAAATTCGTTTATTGTGAGAAAATGTAATTTTTTAAATTGAACTGCATCGTTGAAAATTCAACGTAATTAGTTTAAAATGAACTTTTTTGTTGAAAATTCATCTGCTTTGTACAAAATTTGTTTTTTAGTTAGCAAATTTAACAATTGGGTAGAACATTTTTTCTATTAAAAAAAAATTATTTATTAAGTTAAAATTTTTTTTGGTGAAAATTAATTTTTTTACTTAAACATTTAACTATTATATTTTTGACTAAAAATTTATCTTTTTGTTTAGAAACTTCAACTGTTTCTCTAAAAATTTATGTTTTTTGTTCAGAATTGTTTTTTTTTCGGTAGAAAATATGTACCTTCTTGGATACAAATTTATGTTTTTGGTAAAATATCATCTTTTTTCTTCAAAATGCAACTTTTTGGTTGGAAATTAATCTGTTTTGTTTGAGGATTCGACGATTTTGTTGGAAATTCGTTTTTCTTCTTTCAATACAACTGTTTTTTATTTAAAATTAAAATATTTTCTTGGCGGAGTGGAAAAGTAAAGACATAGTGGCATTAGCAGACAACTGCAAGAAATTAGTGACTTTAGTGTAATTTCTCAAAAATAGTAGTAAAATATTGTAATCGCTCAAAAAAGTCTCAATATAGTAGCGACTTTGCTGCCTAGGGACCATATTTTTGGCCCGGGAACTACCTTAAAGTGATTGTGATAGGTTTTTCTACTTGAATTAAAAAAAAAGAGTGAAAAATAATTTAGCTTTTGTTTAGCGTTTTTTCCTGATTTAAAAAAAGTTCCGGATTCCTATTCTTAGAATTTGGGATTTGATGTTGCAAATTCATTCATGAAGTTATAATTTATGTGCAAAAGGGTCGAAGCAGATGGTGCGTTGAAAAAAGAACTACCTACCTTGACTTATATTTATCTTCTTTCTGCCTTGTCACTGAAGACCAACAACTATTGTTTGGAGAACTGTTTGTTCGATGTTGTTTCACTCTTTCTAGTAGTAAAAAGTAAATTGCGGCGTGATGGTCGTAGCTATTGTTTCTTAATGACTGTAAAATAAATTAATTTTTATATAACATGCGAAAGAAAGATTTTTACTTCAACTTTAAAAAAAAAAATTGAATCATGCTTAATGCTTCTTTAAACTCAGTATTGAATCTTCTAGATTTCCTAAGTCCATCATTCTCAGGGTTGCCACACTGTCACTTAAGTCACTTTTTAAAATAAAAAAATTACTTTGGTGTCCTCTTTTAATAAATTAAAACAGAAAACACAAAAATTTCTCAAATTTTCTGACTTTTTAAAACTTTTTTTTTTAATTCTTTTGAACTCCTTTCAACTCTTTTGAATTTTTATAAATTTCTTCGAACTCCTTTGAATTATTTTGAATTCTTCGAAATTTACCTTTTTTGTAAAGGTAAAGACTTTTATGTTCACCTTGCATTTTTATGGACTTTATGAGATTCTTCTTCGCTAATACTATTCACTCTCATAAATGGAACTTTTTTGCATTTGAAATATTTTCTTCTATTCACTCAAATTAATTTAAAGTTCTCTTTATTTCGAATAAATAACATCGAATTCTTCTTAATTCTTTCCAATTTTACAGGAATCAATTGAAAATCTTGGATTTTTGTCATTTTATTCAATTCCTTTGAATTCACTTGGAATTATCTCCGAATTCTCATTAATGCATCCTGAATTATTTATTTTTTTAGCCTCCTTTTTTTAATTTACTTGAATTATTCTAAGTACATTTAATTATACTGAATTCATTGATTGATTGACTCGTTTCTCTCCAATTTTATTCTATTCGCATGAATTCGTCCAAACTCACTTCACTTTGACTGAAATCAGTGGAATATTTTTGATTTTTTTCAACTCATTTGAATACACTTATACTCTTTTGAATTCAAACATACTCTTTTATATTCATCGATGCTTTTTGAATTCACTTGAATACTTTAATTTTCTTTATTAATTTGAACTCGTAAAAATTAAATCCATTTTATTCAATTAAATGAATTAAATTTTATATTTTTTTATGTCACCCTGCAGTCTTATAAACTCTCCTTAAATTCTTCAGACATTTTCTTCAATTCTTTTGAATCCCGTTTAATTATTTTAAATTCACTCCGATTTTACTGAAATCAGTAAAAATGGATTTCAGCTTTTTTTCAATACACTTGACTTTTTTATGTTTGACCTCGAATTTTAATGAATTTCGTCAAATCCTTACCATTTCCCCTCAATTCATCTAAACTCATTGGAATTTTATTTAATTCTAGAATTGATTTTAGGAATGTGCGCTTAATTTTTTAAATTTTTTCCTGGAATTATTAAGCATTCTATCGAATTCTTTTGAGTTCCCTTGAATTCTTCTGAATTCACTCAAATTTTATTTAATTCATTAGTTTTATTTTTTGAATTTATCCTAAATTCAGAGTGACATTAAAAATTCGAACTCTAAAGCTAAAAATGTTTTCATTTTAAGTAATAAAAACTGAGCTGCAAATTATTTTAGGCAATTTTAAGCTAGAAACATTAAAAACTGAACGTTTTCATTTTTTGTATAAACTTAAAACTTCTTAAATTAGAAGTTGAATTGTTTTTTCTTATGAAAAGTCATTGAAAAGCTTAAAAAATTCTTTTAAAACTATTAGAATTTTTCCTAAAATGTTCTAGAAAAATCCTGCAAAATAAAAAAAATGCCTTAAAATTTTCCGAATTCAATTTGGAAACCTTTTTAAATATTCTCTCAAAATTAATTTTTTTTTAAAATAAATCATTTTCAATTTTTCTAGGATTCTTAAGAATATATTTCTCTTCTTTTGAGTCCTTTTACAATACTTAAAAAGCTTCTAAATTTTCTGTTCGAAATCGGGAAAAATCTATATTTTGTTTCAAATTATTTGCATCGAAACTTCGTATGAGTTGCCAGATTTTGTCGGTATACGTAGACACTTCGTTTAAATTATTTCAAATGATTAAAATTTTTTAATTAGTTTTGAACCTTTTCAAAACTTGTAAGTATCCTTTCAACTTAATCGAATTTTTCTTAGGAATAATAGGTGTTCAATATTTAGCTTTGTAAAAAAATTCAACAATTTTACTTAAAAATGAAAATTCTTTAAATAGAAAAATTAAAATTGAAACGGCTAAAGTTTACTTCTTTTGTTTAGTTTTGAATATTTGATTAATAATTACAGATTTTAAACTAACTGTCAAATATTTCTAAATATGAAGCAATTTTTTAAATTAAAAAATTTAAAATTTTGAAATTGTGGATTGAAACAATATCTAAAATTTAATAAAAGCCTTTAATTAAGAATATATTATTTTGAAGTTTAAAAAAAAATGAAAACAGTTTATAAAGTTTCAATAGGGCGTTTACATTTGTTTACATACTAAGCCTTCAAATTGAAAAAAGTTTATTTTGTAACGTTAAAATCTAGAAATTTTTAAATTTTGAACTGATTCCGAGTCGTCTTGTACAATAAATTATTCACTTTTTAGTCATTCAATTACTGTTAATTTAAAAAAAATCATTATAATGTATGTTCAGAGTTGATCAAATAAAAATGTTGTTTTATCCAAACTTGTCGATTTTTCTAATTTGTAATTTTTCAAGTCTTTAAAACTGCATTTTAAAATTAAGCTTAATAATTAAAATCGAAAATAGAAAATTTTTTTAATGAAAGATTTTCTAATTACACGTTGTAATGTGAATAGTATCAGAATGGAAGAAGATAACAATTTAATTATTAAAAAGAAATGTTGTAATCAAGCTTGGACAGATTTTTTTTCTCTAAAAATTTCTCAAAAAATAAATTCACTGTAATTTCCCGGTTTCCCAGTTCAGCGACCACCTTGTGAATTCGTTAAAATTCACTTTGAATTTTTATAAATTTCATCAAATTGTCTTCAATTAAGTAGAAAGTTAGTCTACTTTTGGTAACTTTTTTGGTTTAAATAGGTCAATTTTTTACGGTTTTGTAGCCCTGGGCACAAACAATAATAGTATCACTCGGGTGACCGTCCGTCCTTCGTACTTCTCTCCAGTGTGGGGAAGTGAGGGGAAATGAGGGGAAATGATAGGAGAGAAAATGATGGGAAGTTAGAGGAAGTGAAGGGAAAATGAGAAGAGGGGTGGTGAAAAAGAGGGTAGTAGGTGAAGTGAGGGGGAGATAGTTGAAGGGAAGTTAGAACAGAGGAAGTGAGAGGAAGAAAGTTAGTAATGGGGAAGTAGGAGAAGTTAGGACAGGGATAATGAAGAAAAATGAGAGATGGGGAAGTTTGAGAAGTGAGGTAAGAGGTAGTAAGGGAAATAAGGAGAGAGGAAGTGAAGAGAGGGAAATTAGAGGTAGTTTAGGAGAGGGAAATTAGTGGACATGAGGAAAGGGGAACTAGGGAAGGGGAACTAGGGAAAGTGTCCAGAAATGAGAGGGAAGCAGAATATAGGAAGTAGGCAAAGTGAGTTGAAATTGTAGGAGGGAGTGAGGGAAAATATGAGGTAGGGAAGCAGGGGTGATTAAGGGAGGGGAGGGGTGTTACCTGAAAAATGAGGAGTAGGGGTAGAAGTGGGGAAAGGATGGGAGGCGAAGGTTGACATTTGAGGAATGGAAGTAGAGAAAAGCCTTTTTAATACTTTGACTAATTTTTTTTACGTAAATTAGGCTGTGGCAGCCCTGATCAATAGAATGAAATTTCCAAATTTTTGTCTGTCTGTTAGACAATGACAAATATTTTATAAAATTGTATAGCTACCTCTCTTGTGCGAGTAATATCTATTCCTAAACTGTGCATGAGCCTCAGGATCTGATCGTTGGGTTCTTGTTGTGAGCTTGGTATCGTAGAGGCTGCTGTATAAATTCCGTCGGCTGCTCCAGCCATCCAACGATGTCTTTTGATTTGCGGAATTGTGTATCGTTTCGATGGCTCCAAGACCAACATTTTTCGAATGAGACTCTCACAGTCTGCAATTTTTTTATTTTTTATTTCTTGCTTGCAATTAGAAATCTGATATAATTAAAAAGAGTTTTTTTTTAATAATAATTAAAACAAGTAATCAACAAACCTGTGCTCATAAAATATGGAATACGAAATCTACCACTGAGAACACGATCACGCAAAGATTGCAAAGTTGATCCGTCAAAAGGCAGTGCTCCACAGACCAAAACGTAGAGAACAACTCCGAGACTCTGGAAAATAATTGTAAAAAATTAAAGATATTGTTTATGTTAACTTTATTTTCCTGAAATAACCGGGAAGTGACTGTAAATTTACTTCATAAGCGGGAATTTTACAAATTTTTAGAAGAAAAATCTATTTAATCATTTGAAATTATGTAGATTTTAGCTTTTTCAATATTTGTAGGCGTAAATTTTCAGTTAAAAGAATTTTAAAATGCAGTTCTGAAGTCCTGAACAAGTAAACATTAAAAGCATTTGAGTTCACAAAATTTTGTGTCAAAACGTTTTAAGTTGAGATAAATTGAAAAATGATTTCTAAAACTGAACTGCAGTTTGAGTATTAACAATTCAGCAGTTATTGATTTTAAAAGACGATTATGAAATTGTACAAAATTAAATAATTTGCAGATTTTAACGTTGAAAATGGAACTGTTTCAATTCAAAAGCTAGGAAATATTTTTTCATTCTAAAATATTCTTTTTTTAACACGTTCAATAAAAAATTTTAATTAAAAAACAAAAAAAAACATTTTTAATCATTAGAATTACTTGGCTGCTTATTTAAAATGGGCAATTAGAAAGCAAATATTCAAAACTAAAAAATTTGCAACTGAACGTATAAATAAGAATTGATTAATGATTAATTTTATACAAATTAAAATATAAATTATTCAACTAAAAATGATTTATGCATGAAAAAGTTAGAATATTCTAATTCTAATTGTAAACAAAAGTTGGTATTTAATTTCATTCTGATTTGTAAAAGAAACTTTTGTTTTTTTACATTTTTATTGAGTTTTAAGGGATGAAATTTTTTTTGTCTGAATTGGAAAATGGACATCTGTTTGTATTTAAAATTTCTATTGAGTTGGAAGGGGGAAATATTTGCTTTAAATTTTGTTTCGAATTGGAAGAGTGTAATTTTTTATTTGGAGCATTTTTTTCTTAATTGGAAAGAAGGAAGATTTGATTTTTAATTTTCCTGAATTGAAAGAGAGTATTTTTTTTATTTTTAACATTTTTATTGATTTTCAAAGGAGGGAATTTCAATTATTCAATTTTTTGAAATTATTTTTTATTTTTAACATTTATACTGAGTTGTAAGGAAAGAAATCTTTCTTATCAATTTTTTTTGGATAGGGTGAGGGAAATTTGTTTGTTTTAAGCATTTTTGTTGAGTTCGATGGGGAGAAATCTCAGTATTCAATTTTTTTCTGAATTGGAAGAGGGACAGTTTTTATTTGCAAGATTTTTATAGAATTGGAGGGGACCACATTTTCTTTATTATTTTTTGTGTAATTAGAAGAGGCCATTTGGACTTTTAAGTATATTTATTGAGTTGAAGCGGAAAATTTTTATTTGCAATATTTTTTACTGAATTGGTAGGCGGTAATTTTGTATTTTTAATATTTTTGATATTTTTATTAAGTTTGAAAGGTGAAAATTTATATTTTCGTTTTTTGCTGAATTGGAAAAGGATAACTTTTAATTTTAAAGGTTTTTATTTAGTTGGAACTTACTAGAGAGAAAATTACGATTTTTCAAATTTTTCAGAACACTTTTTCCTTCTAACATTTTTATTGAGTTGAAGGGGGGAACTTTTTATTTTCAATCTTTTTTCTGAATTAAAAGACGGTAATTTTTTATATTTAACACTTTTATTAACTTAGAAAGGAGAAAATTTCGAGTTTCAATTTTTTTATAATTAGAAGAGAGACATTTTTTTTGTTTTTCAGACTTTTATTGAGTTGGCAGGGAGGAAATTTTGGTTTTCAATTTTGTTTTGCTATATTGGAAAAGGCCATTTTTTTGTTAACATTTTTATTGAGATGAAGGAGAGATATTTTTATTTTCAATATTTTTTCTGATTCGAAAGAGAGTATTTTTATTTTTAATATTTTTACTAATTAATTGGAAGGGAGAAAATTTCCATTTTTTTTAATTGGAATAGGCACTTCTTTTTTGTGAATTCTTGTATTAAGTTGTTTCTCTGAATTCAAAGTGGCCGTTTTTTTGTTTTTATTATTCTTATAGAAAGGTGTAGGGCGCAATGTTGGTATTTTTAACACTAAACAAAATGGGGTAACTTTTTTCAATTTTGTGATAAATTGGAAGAGGAAAATGTGAAATTATTAACATTTTTATTAATGTTATTTGAAAGGCAGGATCAGTTTTAATTTAGAGTATTGAAAATGATGTCGCAAACTTATTTATTATATAAGTTTATAAAATTTGAAAATTCAAAAAATCACATTTAATACAAAAATTTTCAATTTTAAAGTGTTAAAAGTTTCCATTTTTAAATTTAAAAAAGTTCCACTTTGAGTACTTTAATCTTCAGGACAGCTTCAGTTACTATAAATAAAAAAATGTGTTCTTTAAGTAAGAATTTTTTAATTTCAATGACCTTAAAAAGTGTTTGAAATTCTGGAAATGATCGAGAATTTTTTCCAGAATTCAAATGTCTACCCTGAACTTAAAAAAATTGGAACTCTAAATCTTCATTTCCAAATTATAAAAGGCATAAATTGAAATATTGAATTCTTCCAAAATCTTAGATTAATTTGTCTTGTAAGTTAGAAAGGATTTTTGAGAGAGTTTTTGAAGTACATATTTTGATATAATTGAAATAAGTACCCAAACATCGATTTCGGGTCCAGCGTAATGTTTTCCTCGAAAAACCTCAGGTGCAGCATAAGGTGGGCTGCCACACCAGGTGCTTAAACGTTCTCCAGGTGTAAACCTGTTACTGAATCCAAAATCAGCAATTTTTACGTTCATCTGAGCATCGAGGAGCAAATTTTCAGCTTTTAAATCTCGGTGAGCTACACCTGTCGAATGACAATACTCAACAGCAGATAAAATTTGAGCAAAAGTGGATCGCGCTCGTGGCTCTCCCATTCTTCCATATCTCGCTATATAATCGAATATTTCACCTCTGCTCGCGTATTCACAAACCTAGAGAGAAGATAAAAAATACAAGGTATAACAGATGGATTTTTAATTTTATGGTTCAAAATTTAGATGCAAAACTTAATTCCTGCCTAAGAAACATTTCTTAAGATAACTCGAAAAATTTGTTATGGTTTTTTATCTTACAAAATTTATTTTAAGAGAACATTTCAAAACTTTTTAAAAGATTTTAAAAATAATCAAAAGAGAATCAGGAAGATTTGAATGATTTTTTTTATTTTTGCAAAATTTTTCCAAAATTTTAAGAAGTAGAATTTCTTTGAAATTAGGAATTCAGAAATGAATCGGAAAGATTTTTAAAAAATGTAGGAATAATTCAAGTCAATTAAAAATGTAGTTAAGAATTTTTGGGGCTTTGGAGATTCTTCCCAAGTGTAAAAAATCCTAAATATCTTTAATACTACTCACATGTTTTCTAAAATGTTGTAAAATCCTGTAAGATAAAAAGAAATATCGAAAAATATTTTTAAATTCAATTAACATCTGTTAAGTTTTTTGTGGAAAATGCATCTTTTTGGTTCCAAATACTTTAGAAATAATTTTGGATTATATTAGTGTTTTTCTTCGGAAATTTCTATTTTTAATAAAAATAATATATTTCAATAATTCACCATTTTTATCGATCTTAGTTTATGTTACCGTTGTACGCGAAATCGGTATTTTTAACTATCGGTAAATTTTTAATCGGTAATTTTTAACTAGCTTAAAATAACAAAATTTACCCTATGGAACAATTTCAAATTGTGATAGTGTTTTTCTCTGAAATGCAAATTTTTATTTAAAAATCATTAAGTATTACAAAGAAGATTTAATATTTTTGAACGATTTTATACCATGTTAGTTTTTTTCGTCAGAAATTTAAATTTAAAAAAATTATATTTCAAACAATATTTTCGTTTTCGTTGTCGTTTTCGTCATAATTTGAAATGCTAACTAAATAAATTATGAGGTTTTAAAGAAGATTTAACACCTTAAAAAATTTGAATTAAGTTATTATTTTTTGGTCGAAGTTTTGCATTTTGAAGAAAAAAATATCAATTATGCAAAATTTTTAAAAACAATTCTAGGTCACTTGACGAGGAATTGCGCGCATAAAGCGCGTGTTTGTTTTATATTAATAATAGAAAATATGTGTCTATAATGTATAAATAGAATTAGAATATATTTAATAGAATTAATTTGAGGATAATTTCTAACAATTTTCCATTTTTGAGTTTCCTAATTTTTATTTTGCAAATAAAAAATTATTTTAATAAAGTTTTCGATGCTTGGACAGTTATAAAATAAAAGCGTTTGTAATTCAACGATTTCTAATATTTTAATTTTCATTCAAATTTTCAAAATATTAAAAATTTAAAAACTGTTCAAAATTGTACAATTTTCTGACTGAATTAGTAAAAAAATGGACTACATTTTAAATATAAATATAAAGCCATAGTAGTTAATTTTATTCACAGATTCATTTGATCGAAAAAACAAATTAAAAGTTTGAAAGTTTCAAAATTGAAAAAGGTTGCCTCACAAATTTATAACTTAGACAATTTTAAATAATTTTATATTGAAACATTCATAAATGAACAATGGCATTTTCGATCATTTAAGTTTTTTTATTATTTACCAAGAGTCGATATGAATTCTTTAAAATTGAAGATTTACATTTTTTAAAATTGAAATCGAAATTTGTATGCTTCATAATTCCTAAACTTTAATTTTTAATGTTCAAATTATTTCACTTTTTACGTTTTTGAGAAGAATTACGTGATTAATACAGAAAAATTAAACGATTTTTCATTTAAAACTTTTTGAAGATTTTAAGTTTGAAGTACTAAATTTGAAATAATCTCAAATTTAGAATTATGTAGGTCTGAATGTCTCACTCTAGCATAGTTTCATTTTTAAAGGCTTAAATCAAAAAAATTTCAGTTTTGGAGACCTTATTTATCAATTTTTTAAAGCCTTTTTTAAACCCTGAAGAAAATAATTTTACTATGATGGCAAAAAATAAAAAATTAAAGATTAAAACCTTTTAATTTTCAGATTATTAAATTTTTAATTTCGAAAAATAATTAGAAAAATTTCTTAATTTAAAATTAGGTAGTTTTGAATGTCTAATTCTAAAGTTTTTTTTTTTTTAAAGATTGTAACATTTAGAATAATTTGTTTTTGCAATT
>JAAAKG020162942.1:1263-28932 GCA_010014905.2 Druon quercuslanigerum
AGCGCGGGCGGGGGGGGGTGTGGGCGGTGTGGGGGGGGGGGGGGGGGGGGGGGGGGGGGGGGGGGGGGTGGGGGGGGGGGGGGGGGGGGGGAAGCTCAAATTTTACACAAGTTTAATACCTTCTCTGATGAGAATGTAAAAAGCACTAAAAATTCAGTCATTAGGATATAAAGATTTATTATTCTGCGTATTAATATATTTACTTACTATATGTACGTGTGCGTAGATATATTCACATTCTAACTATAACTATTTTTATTTTAATCGACAATCTGATCTTTGTTACTTTTTATTAGGTGCTATGTACCATATGTTCCTTATAGAGCTACCTAGCCCTCGGAACTTTTCGTCAATAAATACAAATACAAATACAGATACATGGAGAAAATATCCATAAGTGAAAATTATTCTTACGAACTGTACATTACGGTTGCCAATTGTTTAACTTATTTTCGCTTTTATTAAAAAATGTACAAGTTTAAAAAAGTATAAATAACAAAGTATTAGGAATATCTAATGTAGTATTCTATGTTTTCTGGATGAAAACCTGAAACAGGAAGAAAATTGAATAAAATCAAAATATATCGTATTTGGTCGTGTAGGTTTTTGGATGAAAACGTGAAAAGTGCAGAAGAATTCACAAAATTAAAATTATTCTTGAAATTTTGAGATTACTGTTGCCGTTATTAAAGCTGATATTTAATTTTAATAAAAACTCACACCTTTAGACAAATATAAATAAACAACATTCAGTACTAAAAATAATTTTTGCGATGCACATACAATTTTACAAACCTCTCTATTGTTTATTGTGAGTACAATAAATAAATCGATAATATATCGGTCTTACATGGAGAAAGTATCCATGAGTGAAAAAAATTTTAAAAACTGTACATTACGGTTTCCAATCTTGAAACTTATTTTTGCTTTTATTACAATATTTACAACTTTAAAAAAGTATAAATAACAAAGTATTAGGCATATCTCATGTAGTTTTCTATGTTTTCTGGATGAAAAAGTTAAAAGTGGAGATAATGGTCCTAAATAAAAACTATTCTTAGAAATTGTACATAAATGTTGTAACAGTTGAAAATTCTTTGTGCTTTTATTAAAAAGTGTAAAACTTTAAAAAAAATATTAAACATAAATTTTAGGAATATCGTATTCAGACGTGTAGCTTTTTGTATGAAAACGTGAAACGTGGAGAAGATTTCACGAAATTAAAATTATTCTTGAAATTTTGAGATTACTGTTGCCGTTATTAAAACTGATATTTAATTTTAATAAAAATTCACACCTTTAGACAAATATCAATAAACAACATTCAGTACTAAAAATAATTTTTGTGATGCACATACAATTTTACAAACCTTTCTATTGTCTATTGTGAGTACAATAAATAAATCGATAATATATCAGTCTTACATGGAGAAAATATCCATAAGAGAAAATTATTCTTACAAACTTTACATTACGGTCGCCAATTGTAAAACTCATTTTTGCTTTTATTAAAAAATTTACAAGTTTAAAAAAGTATAAATAACAAAATATTAGGAATATCTCATGTAGTCTTCTATTTTTTCTGGATGAAAACGGGAAACATGGAGAAAATTGTCCTAAATGAAAATTATTCTGAGAACGTGACTGTTGTCACAGTAAAAAATTCTTTTCGCTTTTATGAAATAGTATAAAACTTTGTAAAAATATTATTCCGAAATATTAGGAATATCGAATTTAGTCGTGTAGGGTTTTGGATGAAAACGTGAAACGTGGAGAAAATTGGCCTTATGAAGGTTATTTCTGAAATTTTTAGATTACTGTTGTCATTAATCAAAATTTTTTTTAATTAAAAAAAAAATGCGTAACTTTAGACAAATATAAATAAACAACTTCGGTACTGAAAATAATTTTTTGATGCACATACAATTTTACAAATCTCTCTATTGTCTATTGTGCGTACAATAAATAAATCGATAATATATCGGTCTTACATGGAGAAAATATCCATAAGTGAAAATTATTCTTATAAACTTTACATTACGATTGCACATCTTAAAACTTTTTTTTGCTTTTATTAACAAATTTACAACTTTATAGAAGTATAAACAACAGAATATTATTAATGTCTTATGTAGCCTTCTATTTTTGCTGGATGAAAACGGGAAACGTGGAGAAAATAGTCCTAAATGAACATTATTCTGAGAAATTGTACCTGACTGTTGTTACAGTTGAAAATTCTTTTTGCTTTTATGACAAAGTATGAAACTTTGTAAAATTATTATTCAGAAATATTAGGAATATCTTATTTAGTCGTGTAGGTTTTTGCATGAAAACGTGAAACGTGGAGAAAATCGCCCTGAATGAAAATGATAGTCAGAAAGTGTACATGACTGTTGTCACAGTTAACATTTATTTTTGCTTGCATTAAAAAGTGTAAAAGTTTCAAAAAATATTAATCAAAAGTATTATGAATATCGTATTTAGTCGTGTAGTTTTTTGTATAAAAACGTGAAATGTGGAGAAAATTTCACGAAATTAAAAATATTCTTGAAATTTTTAGTTTCCTGTTGCCGTTATTGAAAATTATTTTTAATTTCAATAAAAATGCACATCTTTAGATAAAATTATAAATCAACTATATTCGGTACTAAAAATAATTGTTATGTTGCACATACAATTTTACAAATCTCTCTATGATCTATTGTGAATACAATAAATAAATCGATAATATATCGGTCTTACATGGAGAAAATATCCATAAGTGAAAATTATTCTTATAAACTGTACATAACTGTTTCCAATTTTAGAACTAATTTTTGCATTTATTAAAATATTTACAACTTTAAAAAAGTATAAATAATAAAGTATTAGGAATATCTCATGTAGTTTTCTATGTTTTCTGGATGAAAACCTGAATCAGGAAGGAAATTGCATGAAATCAAAACTAAACTTAGAAATTGTGATATAGTCCGCCTTAGGCTCCCTAAATTTTAGAGTCATTGAAAGAAATTTGCCTGGAATAAATCCCCGCTCGTGTTGTAAAGACATAAAACCCGAGCTGGGAAAACCTTCCTTCAGGTTAAATTGCTTTTAATGGCACTTTAACGACCTCACTTTCCCTCCGAGTTTAAACGCTTGGGAGAAAGAGAGCCATAAAGCCCACCTGGCGACAGCTGCGGTGGAAGGTTTTCCCATCACGCACCAGGCTCAGGCTAGCGTCGGCCTTCAGCCTACCCCCCCCCCCCTCTCTCTCCCAAAAGGAAGGAAAACCCGGCAGTGACGGCCAACTCTGTCGATTCTCCCTTTCGCACTTTTCTTGAGCCAATGTTTTTGAAAATTACTAACTTTAGTTCACGTCCTGTAATTTTCTATCAATTATCTATAGCTGCGTTTTATTTGCTTCATTATTTTTTCATTTATTATTAGTAATATTAATTGATATCAACCAATATTTAAACTACATTTTTACTAACTATTGATAAATATAAATTCATATACAGTGTTTAAACAACATTCTTTTAATTATTAATATTGGTTGACATTAACTAATATACAGTGTCTAAACTACATTTCTTTTACTAACTATTGATAGTATAAATTCATATACCATGTTTAAACGACTTTTTTTAAATTATTAATAATATTAGTTAATATTAACTACTTAACTCTTGATAATATAAATTCGTAAACAATGTTTAAACTCCATATTAACTAATGCACAATGTTAAACTATATTTTATGTTTATTGAAATACGATATAATATCGATAATACTGATATTTCGTTACTTCGCGATCATAATTCACATTTTATACATTATAATTTTAACTTTTAATTTTTCTATTTTCTCTCAGGCTTACTCGTGTAGCCTTTAACTTTAAAATATTTTGTATGTTCCCTTATTGTATTTTACATTCAAAATTCTTCGACGCCCTGTATATTATCTTTAAATTACCGCGTAAGAAAATTTGTATTTGCAACGGTACATTTCGCGCGCAAGCGAAACTTCCACCGATGGAAGGGAGCGTCGAGGCGGTCGGCAACGCCCCTCGACGGCTTCGCGCCAATCGCCGACCGGCAGCCTCGCGCCGAGCTCCGGATAAAAGACGGTGCGTTTTACCGAACGAACGCACTCTCGCTCCAGCTAACCAGTGGGCACTACCTAGCTCCTGGCGAATTTCTTGTAAGTATTCAATTTTGAGCGCATAGTAAATCTTGTAAAATCCTAAATTCTCCGAGCATTATTTTAACCTCCTTGTCATTTCCCTCTTCCATCATATATACTTCACTTATCCTCTCATCCTTATTATCCAGAGTCTTACGTGTCTAAATCGAACCTCAAACGCTCCCGCCCTGGTAGGGCATCCCGACTTCGTCATCTCCTCACACAGCTTCGCAACGACCTTGGGGGTAATTCTAACCCTGAATTATTTAAAGCTTGCAACGGACCACCCAAGGCCGTTGTGAAATCGGTCGTGATTATCCCGGAACATTCGCGCTTCCTGATCCATCGTCCTTCTCCTCCTCCGAAAGTTTCAACACCTCGCACCCCCTCACCCCGCAAACAGCAGGAGAAGGTTGAAGACGACAACGACGATGATGATGAGGTCTGCGCGCCTTTAAGACCGCCTGTCAAGCGGAGGTGTTAAGAGGAGTTGCGAGCTGACGAAGCCTAGGTGGATCACGATCCTCTCTCCTTTGACCACGGGACTTTTCGGTCACTAAAAAAAAAGGTTATCACCTCATCACACTTACATCCATTCACACTTGCACTCGTCCACACACACAACCCATACACTTGTACACCTACACTCCCACACTCATCAATACACTACACCGGGGCTACGGTTCATTAGAACCGGCCTCATCACCACTCATACACGGGGCTACGATTCATTAGAACCGGCTTCATCACTACACTACCCGGGACTACGGTGCATTAGAACCGACCTCATCAACACTCGTACACGGGGCTACGGTTCATTAGAACTGGCCTCATCACCACTCATACATCGGGGCTACGGTTCATTAGAACCGACCTCATCACTACTCATACAACGGGGTTACGGTTCATTAGAACCGGCCTCATCACCACTCATACACGGGGCTACGGTTCATTATAACCGGCCTCATCGCCATACACGGAGCAACGGTTCATAAGAACCGGCTCCCCTCATACCCTGGGGCTATACCCGGGGGCTACGGTTCGTTCGAACCGGCCTCACTGTCTCCGAAGCGACGGTTCCTTAGAACGGGCTTCGCTCGAAGCTGCGGTTCATTAGAACCTGCTTCACCCACAAGGACCTACTGTTCACTTGAACCGGCTTCGCTTCGACCGCACTCAGGGCGACGGTTCACCGAACCAGCCCTCACACACCGAGTACACACAAAACAAATCGTCATCACACTTCACCATCACCAACACCACGATCAAGTCGGGTCCACACTACACTCAACGTCCCGGCAAGTATCAATTGTACATGACTGTTATCACAGTTAAGAATTCTTCTTGCTTTTATCAGAAAAAATAAAACTTTCAAAAAACATTATTCAGAAATGTTAGGTACATCGTATTTAGTCGTATATGTTTTTGGATGAAAACGTGAAACGTGGAGAAGATTTCACGAAATAAAGATTATTTTTGAAACTTTTAGATTACTGTTGTCGTAATTAAAACTGATTTTTAACATTTGGTACAAAACATAATTTTTGTGATGCACGTACAATTTTACAAATCTCTCTATGATCTATTGTGAATACAATAAATAAATCGATAATATATCGGTCTTACGTGGAGAAAATATACATAAGTGAAAATTATTCTTACAAACTGTACATTACTGTTGCCAATTTTAAAACTAATTTTTGCATTTATTAAAATATTTAAAACTTTAAAGAAGTATAAATAACAAAGTATTAGACATTTTTTTATGTAGTTTTCTATGTTTTCTGGATGAAAACCTGAAACTGGGAGAAAATTGCATTAAATAAAAATTATGCATGACTGTTGTCACAGTTGAGTATTCGTTTTGCTTTTATTAAACAGAGTAAAACTTTTAAAAAATATTATTCAGAAGTGTTAGGTACATCGTATTTAGTCGTGTAGGTTTTTGGATGAAAACATGAAACGTGGAGAGAATTTCAGGAAATTAAAATTATTCTTGAAATTTTTAGATTACTGTTGCCGTTATTAAAACTGGTTTTTAATTTTAATAAAAATTCACAACATTAGACAAAAATAAAGAAACAACATTCTGTACTAAAAATAATTTTTGTGATGCACATACAATTTTACAAATCTCTTTATTGTCTATTGTGAATATAATAAATAAATCGATAATATATCGTTGCCCATTTTAAAGGTTATTTCTGCTTTTATACAAAAATTTAAAACTTTATAAAAGTATAAATAAGAAAATATTAGGAATATGTTATGTAGTCCTCTATGTTTTTTGGATGAAAACCTGAAACGGGGAGAAAATGGCATTAAATCAAAATTATGCTTAGAAATTGTACATGACTGTTGTTAGAGTTAAAAATTATTTTTGCTTTCATTAAAAAGTGTAAAAGTTTCAAAAAATAATAATTAGAAATATTAGGAATATCGTATTTAGTCGTCTATGTTTTTGGACGAAAACGTGAAACGGTGAGAAAATTTCACGAAAATAAAATTATTCTTTAAATGTTTAGATTCCTGTTGACGTTATTAAAAAATATTTTTTATTTTAATTAAAAATGCACAGCTTTAGACAAATTTAAATAAACAATATTCAGCGCTAAAAATAATTTTTTGTGATGCACATACAATTTTACAAATCTCCCTATTGTCTATTGAGAGGTTCCAGGTCAGGAATATCAGAGTTGTTAACCAGATCAGCGATTTTTCTTAAAGTAAGGAAAATAATAGTGTTAGATATTAAAGACATTGTGGTAAAATATTTGTTTAAAAATTTCAAAATTGTAGGAATTACGTCACTTTGAACTTGTTTGATGAATTTTTTTGAAAATACTCAATCTCAGAAATTTTTCAACCGATTTTTATCAAATTTATAGGTGTTATGTGAAATTTTGTACCCTTTTTTTTCAAAAATGCAGAAAAAACAGTTGAAATTTCAAATAAAAAAATGTCAAAAAAATTTTGATTTTGATTTTTTGTTTTAAGCTTGTATTTTTTTTAAATTTTTCTTATTTAAAATATTTCTTATGATTTTACCTTTCATTAAAAAAAAAGCTTAAAGCATCTGCTGGTTGCCGAGTTATGCACTTTTAAACCGAAGCGTGCCACTACTGCCAGCCAAAATGCACTCTGTGGGTCTTAATTATGCAAATTTGGAAAACCCGATGTCGCAGGAAGGATGCTTTTCCTTAAATGTGACGCAGTCTCTTTGGCCAGACATGTCTCAACTGAATTCCTTGTCAAAATAAAAACAATGGACAAAGTGTTTCCGTCTGTTGTGAAAGTCGCTTTCCTAATCTGGGATTAGGCGACGAACCAATTCCATGTGCAGCATGAATATTTTTCGCAGTGCGTGCTATACTATATGCTACGCTAAACGTAGTTTGTATGCGACGAATTCCCCAACTAATCGGTAGCATAGTTAAGAAATTAACTTTTTCTGATTTGTTATTCGTTTCAGATAATTTTTCTATGAGTTCATCAACCAGTTCATTTATTTCGTTGTTATTATTTCGCATAATATCAAATACTTTCTCTAACTCAATATCAAGAGCTTCCTTTATTTCTTGAACCTTAAGCTCTTGGGCCTTTACTGATCAACGATCCTTCGAGTTATTAATCGGTGAAACTTTCAGAAGTTGAAGAATTTTATTTGAATTTAGGATTGATTCCTCATCGCGAACCATTTGATTTTCATATTCTGTGTTCACAACGTTTTCATCATCATTATTTTCTATTTCTGCTTCTGTGTTGTCTACTTCTTCATCATCTAAGTCATTCTGCTTATCGAGCTGATGATGAATTGGAATTAAAAACATATCATTTCCATCGCTAGAAAAAGCAGTTGAGATAGAAGGTCTCATTACATTTCTTAGACTGTGATCAGCATCATTAAATAATGAAAGTAAACATGCAACGCATATGTATTTTCCTATACTTTCGGAAGATAATTTTTTTGCAGTAGCAATACCTTTTGTGATTTGATCAAGTTTTGCTTTACCACTTTTTATCCAATGTCCCTTTTTGTTAAACGGATTATAACAGCGTATGACTGGAGTCATGGCTCCGAATTCTTCTAAAAGTTTACTATCGTTTTAAAATTTAAACTCTAGAAACGATTATAACGGAAATGAAAGGCTTATGGCACTAAAAAATATCTTTCTAGATGAAAATCTTGGTTTTAGTCTATAACAGGA
This sequence comes from Druon quercuslanigerum, assembly GCA_010014905.2. Taxonomy (NCBI): domain Eukaryota; kingdom Metazoa; phylum Arthropoda; class Insecta; order Hymenoptera; family Cynipidae; genus Druon; species Druon quercuslanigerum. The sequence goes on from JAAAKG020162942.1 coordinate 9,636, forward strand.
CTAATACAAGTAATAAACAAATAACACAAACTGTTTTTAATTGAAACTGAGTCTGTAAAGTTTTTTCGGTAATGTATAGATGTATTTATAATATTGGAGAATCAACATGAATAAACTTTATGAAATTTCACATTAAAGAATATTTAATGACCTGGTAGGCCCTATCACAATATACAAAAGAAAGTAAACAAAAACAAACGAGCACAACATGAACATCTATGACTGTTTGCGCTGTAACATTGAAAAATCAACATGAATAAGCTCCATAAGATTTCACATTAAAGTATATTTAGTGACCTGGTAGGTTCTATGAAGATAGGCAAAAGGAAGTAAACAAAAACAAAGTTGTATGCATCTTGACACGACCGTTGCACGGGAGAGAGGACTACACGCTTCAGCTTAAAAGTGAATAACTCGGCAACCAGAAGAGGCTACAAGCTTTCTTTTTTTTAAATGAAAGGTAAAATCATAAGGATTAATTTAAATGAGAGAAATTAAAAAAAAAACGAGCTCAAAACGAAAAATCAAAATCAAAATTTTTTTGACATTCTTTTATTAGAAATTTTTACTTTTTTTCTTTATTTTTATAGAAAAAGGGTACTACATTTTATATAACACCTATAAATTTGATAAAAATCGGTTAAAAAATTTCTGAGGTGGAGTATTTTCAAAAAAATTCATAAAAAAATTTCAAAGTGACGTAATTCCTACAATTTTGAAATTTTCTCAAAAATATTTTACCACAATGTCTTACCCATCTAACACTATTATTTCCCCCAGTTTAAGGGAAATCGCTGATCTGGTTAACAACTCTGATATTCCTGATCTGGAACCTCTCAGATATAAAAAAAGAATAAAATGAATTTCCTCAGATGAATTATTTTAAAAATGCATACAAATCACTTTCTGTTACAAATGCGTGAAACTTAATTTAAGTTTGTAATTAAAAGTGCTAGAATTTTCAAGAATTATTTAAGAGGACTGCAACTTTATATTTTGATCATCTTTAAGCATATGGATTAACACGCAAGAATTAAGAATTAAGAATTAGTGATTAAGGAGTTTCAATCTAAATTCCGTTAACACTTTGCTTTTTTTCAAGAGGTGACTGATAAAAGAGTTCATGTTCGTGCTAAATGACAAAAATGTTCATTCAATGTGAAAGCTCATTCATTTGTATTTAACTGTTTTCAGTAAGATTACTATTATCAACTCTTATAGAGCAGTATTCTTTTATTTAAATTTATCATATGTAAAATACTGATAAGAAACGTTTCAGAAACATTAAGGCATGAAACCTAGAACCTGCATGAATTAGATGCCTTTCTAGTATTATTAGTTGGAAGTTATGTACTAACCTAACAGATTGTTTATGCAGCTTTTCCATTATTTAAATAATATTTGGAACATTAGATCAACCTAAATTTACTTTTTAGATGCTTCCCAGTTAAAGTTATTTAAGTATGATGAAATTTTTTTTAATCTCCCTCTGATATGAAGACATGTGTCTAAAAAGTCCCGGGACGGTTGGGTATTTCTTCAGGTAAAATATTGTTCAAAAAATTGAAGGTCATTCCTAAAGTAAATTTAAAGGAGGAATGCAATAATGACCTTCATTTTGACCTTGCAGTTGACCTTCATGGCTTTTAGAAGGTCAACTTCGTTTTTTAAATGGAAAACTTCTTTTTGACATCTGCAATCGATAGAGCGGAAAATTCTACGTTCAGGTACGTACCCAAGTCATTGTAATGTTCAAGGTCAGTTAGAGGTTATTTGAAATTTACAAAGTTTTCCAAGAGGTCAGTGCAATTCCTGAAGTAAATTTAAACGAGAAATTCAATGGTGAGCTCTGTATTGATCTTGGTGATGAACTTCAAGCTTTTTTCAAGGTTTTTTCCAAGCAGTTTACGTTTACGTTTAGCATTACCCAGGGACAACGACGTGGACGTAGTAAATTCTGTTCCCTTTGGGGTGCTTGATTAGCGTTAATTCCCTTGCCTCTCACGTTTCGGGGTGCTTTATCAGCGTGAGTCCTCCTGCCTCTCACGCTGCAGTGAAGATGTTCGAATTGAAAAGCTTGAGCTTCTTGACAAAAAGCTATGCGATTGTGAAAAAGAGTTACAGCATTACGAATCATCTCTATATCAATCAAAGTAGCCTGTTGCAGAATCCGATTCTGTATTCGTCTAAGCTTTGGGTTTGCGTTGAGTATACTTTGCTCTTTAAATAATCCCAAAAAAAATAGTCGAGAGGCGTCAGATCAGGAGATCTAACAGGCCACTCGATTTCACGCCTTCTTCCAATCCACCGTTGAGTGAACTAAGTATCCAAATATGCTCGAATCTGCCTATCGTAATGAGCCGCTGCTCCATCCTGCTGGAACCAAATATTTTGAAAATTTTTGCTTGTAATCTCCCTTATTCTTGGTATAATTTGGTTTCTGAGAAGCTCTTCATATGTACGGGCATTAAGATTACCATCGATGAAGAAAGGGCATATCAATGTATCATTCAAGATACCGGCCCAAACATTAGTCTTTTGTGGATATTGTGTGTGACTCTCCAACAACCAATCAGGATTTGTGTCGAACCAATATCTACAATTTTTCCTGTTAACTTCACCTTTTAAAGTGAACGTAGCTGCATCTGAAAATACTGTATTGTACAAGAAAAGAGGATCTGTATCAATTCTATTCATCATAATTTCACAAAATTCTACCCGACTGTCAGGATCGTCTTCATTGAGCTCTTGTACCAGATGAACTTTGTAAGGATGGAAATGAATGCTTTTTAAAATATTTCTCACTGTCTCAGGAGCAACGACACGCTCATCACTAGATCAACGTAAACTAAGGTGTGGGTTTTGAACAAACGCTTGGGCTGTGTCCATCTGCATCTCCTCAGATCCTGCAGATTTTGGCCGACCAGTTCTCTGAAGGTCCTCGATAGATCCATGATTCATAAACCGCCTTACAGTTCTTTAAATTGTTAAGTTTGAGACAGGATTTAACCCTTCATAATAATCTTTTAGCGGAAGATAGTGAGTATGTACTCGTAATACGTAAATTTAGTTTCGATTCGTAATATTTGTATAGAAAAACGGTATAAGACCTATGGTATCGCCTTAGGTATTGACTTAGGTGTTGAAAAACGGTATATGACTGTATAACTCTTTGGGGAGGAACAGAACTCTCACCAAAAGACCTGGAACTTTTAATGAAAAATTTCCTTATAATTTTACAATATTCAAAATGCTGTAACCAAGATCAATACAGAGCTCACCAATAAATTTCTCTTCAGGAATTGCACTGACAATTGACCTATGAATTTTCCGCTCTATCGATTACAGATGTAAAAAAGGGGGTTTCCATTTCAAAAAACAAAGTTGACCTTCAAAAATCCATGAAGGTCAACTTTAAGGTCAAAATGAAGGTCATAATTGAATTTTTCGTTAAAATTTACTTCAAGAATGACCTTCACTTTTTTAAAAATATTTTACCTGAGGAAATATCCAACCGTATTGGAACTTTTAAGACACTCTGTATAACATATATAAGTTACAGAGGAGTAGTTTTTACATAAATATAAGTTTGGGATTCAAAAATTTAAAAAGGCATACTTAATTAACTCAAGAATGCTGTTTGTATGAGCGACAATGATTTAAATTAATCAAGTTCGATTTAAAAGAGGAAAAGGAGGATGAGGCGGTAGAGATTACTGATAAGACTATCAGTTAGAGTCATCTAGATTTAATTAGAGATAAATTTATTGCCTATCAGTATTTCATTAGCTCTATTTTTCTATTAGTGTTATTATACTAGTTAAAAGGAATTTTTATAATAGTTCATGAAGTTTTTATGACGTCATCACTAAGGAATGTTGTTTTCCCGAACTTTTTATATTATTTTGTGTAAAATATGCCACTCTGTGTGGATAGGCATTATGTATGAGTTATTCAACACATAAATAAATGTTGCGGAAACCATTTTGCAAAATTGTTTCATTACATCTCATATGATTTTAAACTTTTTACATACCCTTATGGTACACCACGCTAAACACTTTCCAGAATTTTTTTTAACGACGATATCATCAGAATGTTAAAATGATAAAACTTTCAACACGTCAAGCATTTGATTCAACTACATTATACTTCTCCTCCACCACCTTCCTCCTCATCAAACTTTCTTCTGCTTCTCTTCCTGTTCCTCTTCTTTCTCCTCCTATTCGCATATATAAACTCTGCTGTTATAAATAAACAATCAATAAAGTTAAAACAGTAGCGAAAAAATGACTTTTAAATCTCCCGATAGTTTTAAAACTTATTCACGACTTAATAATTTAAAAATACATGAGAAATACTCTTGCATATCAAATAATCTTATATATGATGAGAAATCTATTGATAAAATTTCAAAGATACCTGATGCTATAGGTACAATTATGAAGAAAGTAGTTAGTAGGCTGATCAGGCTAGCAAATCAATTAGATAGAAGCATACTATTCTTAAAAGTGATAAAGATCAAGTAATTCAAGACACATGTAAACAGCGATATTTGCCATCGAAGAAAGTGGTACGCATTCCTCAGAATAGTAAACATGAAGTAGAACCGCATATTAAAAAACAGAACGTAGTAAAAGAAGAATTTAATGATGATGATGATGTTGAAGAAGAAGAAAAAAAGGTCGAAGATGATGATGATGATGATTATTATTTTTTTTACGTGGGCACGGTGAAAAATGTTCAAAAACACACCGAGAAAGGTCCGCACTTCTTGGCAGTTTAGGGATCCTAGTCGCATCACTACAGTGGTACCGCACATCCGGCTCGTCGACCTTCGACATCCTGATAGGGGTTGTAAGTTGGGCTGACTCTGACTCCTGTTCATTTGTAGTTTTCGAGACTGTTTCGTTTTATGTCCCGATCAAGATGTTACGCATCGTCCCTAGCAACAGGGCAATGTCGCGTAACGGGCTCGTCGGCCTTCCAATATTTTGGTGGGGTATGATTTACTATTCCACTCAAATAACATATGGTTCAGCCCTCAGGCCTTAGTTCATCATGTCGAGGAGCATCTGATGGCAGACGCGAGCTACGCGTTGCCTACAGTGCATTTCGGAAGTGCAGCTCTTTGCCTGATGTCCTTCCATACCCTATCTGTAACAGAGCCCGCTGCAGTCTGGCCCTTTGCAATCTCTTAATTGGTGATCATACCCTAGACACTTGCAGCGTCTATTCACGTATATTCTCCTTCTCACTCCTATCTTGATCCATCCTACTTTGATGTGGGCTGTTTCCAGCACTTGGCTTTCAGCTTGCTCGCTGAGTTCGACTATGGCTAAGACCTGCTCCATCCTGTTGGACTTCTTTACCGAAACCTTTACGTCTCCTAATTAATCGCCGATATGTCTTTTTAGTGCTTCCTCCACATCATCCTTGATTGTGACATAGTCAAGCTCTAGAACCTCCAGTGTGGCTTTAGTAAACAGGTTCTTCGTTGTTCCCATCTCTCTAAGTTCATTTGCAAAGCTTCCCCGAAGGCCGCAGCGTCCTTTGTCTCATTCTCCAGCTCTATCAAGACATCTCCGTTGCGTGAACGACGGATCGACCTATTGAGGGTTTCGGATTCTTCAGGCTTCATTTTAGCCTTGATGTCTCCCAAAACTTCAGCGTACGTCTTCCTCTGCGTCCGCTTTATTAGAACCGCTTCTCGGCGCAGGTAAGCTTCGTATCCATATTCAGACCAAAGTGTTTCACCACGGGTTTCGCCTGGATCTCTATCGAGCCCACCTGCGTTGGTGCCACAGTTTGTATCTGCTTTCTGGTGATTAGAACCAACTCTGTTTTCTCCATCGCTAGGTCGAGCACATAGCCCTCTATCCGCCTTTTCACTCGACGTTTTTGTTTTGTTAATTTAATGACAATAAAGAATGAAATCTTCGAAACATTTCCTACGAATTTAAAACTCCAGTATTTTGTATTACAGTTTGTAATGCAATTTAGTCTCCTATAACTTTCAAAACAAAAAATTTTGAAAGAGTTTAATTTATCTAGCACTTCTACATGTTTACTAACTTTCCTACAAAATGACGTTGACCTAATTCTTAACGGTAAGAAAAATATAGCATATTCTTCGTAGCACCCTATGAAATAACCTTCGAAATTATGCTTCAATATGGAGCAGAACGCGCGTTCTGCTTCTTCTTTCAAATTTAAATTTAAAAGTGAGGTTAATAATTGTTCAATGTAGTTCAATTATTGGTGATCTCTTTTCTTTTAAATATGATAGAATTAAAATATTAATAACACAGAACAAATTCGAAATGAAATTTTAAAAGAAATGATTATAAAACCAACGTATGGACGTCCTCTTTTATAAATACAAAGACTTATATTTTGACACTGGATTCCTGTTTTCCTGATGAGGAGAGTATTTGACTCTAGAAACTTCGACAAGAAAGTTGAATAAAGCATCATTATGTTCTTTTATCTGTTCTGAAGTACGTCAAATTTAACATTCAACTTTATTTATAAATAACCTTCACGTTATTTGCAAAAAATTGTATGTTTAAAAGACTTCAAATAGACTATACCTTGTCTTATCTTAAGGTTTCAAAATGTTGTAAATATTATGTTATATGTCGAGAGGTGGACGAATCCAGCATATTGGACTTATATTTAAACTAATGTTAAAAAGAATGAACATAAAACTTTCAATAAAATGCATGCTGCCTTCAAACGCCAGCGTATCAATGTTTCTAAAATCCAGACATATAAACACGTTTAAATGCTATCTCTTATCTAGGGTCCACGCTAGAAACTTGACCCTGTAGTACAGAAATAAAAGTTCCGAGCATATGATCTGTACCATACGAGTAAGGAATGCTCTATTTATTTAGTTCGGACATGCATAAAGCATGTAACAAAACAATCCTCTGAATTCTATGTAATATGATAGAATTGTTTTTATATTTAATTCATTATACATATAAAATATGACATAGGAAACGGGGGTCTCTTTCTTTTACGGCTTATATCCAGGTCTGATAATTTTTTCAGTAATGCATGTAACATGACACCATTTTGTAAACAATTCTCTGAATTATATGTAACTTGATATCATTGTTCTTATATTACATTTCTTAGTACCTATAATTTTTTATTTTTGAATCAAATGCACGGATAAATAATTTGAATCATGACTTTGAATTGAGTATGAATCCCCGCCTCGTCCCAGTAAGCAAAAGTTCAATTTCAAATTATTTCATAAAAATGAAATTTTATTTTACCTCAATATTAATAGTAATAGAGTACTTATCTTTAATGGTTTCATTAATTATTTCACATTGATTCTGGCTTCGCTTGCGAAGATTCCTCCTAAATTATGAGTTGCATTTTGAATTTAAATTTGTAAATAAGTCCTTAACACTAAAAATACTAAAGCGGAAAATTTAAAGTTATCTCCTTCATAATCCTTTTAAATCTGTTGAAAATGTTTAAAAATACTTAAAAATGTTCACTTTTATAAAATCTCTTTGAAATACTTTGAAATCATTAAAATAGATTTAAAATTAATTATAATTTATTAGACATAATCTAAAACCTTTAAGAATTCTCGTTGTTTTAACTTTGAAATACTTTAAAATATCCCGACGGGATGACAACTTGTGAATTACGGTGTAAATTTTTCTTAATTATCGTGAATTATTTTGTAGTATTTTGCAGTACGTGAAAAATCCTGAAGTACGTTGAAATATGCTGAAGCATCCTGAAGAATTTTCAAATAATCTAAAGTATCTGGGAATATCCTAAGGTATTTTGAATTATTGTGAAGTATCTCATATGTCCTGAAGTAACTGAAGTCTCTTGAAGTATGCCAGTTATCCTGAGGTACTTTGAAATATCTTTAAGTATGTGAACTATTCTGAAGCAGTTTTAAATATCTTGAAGTATATGAAGTATTCTGAAGTACTTTGAAATATCTTGATGTATGTGAAGTATCTTAAAGTATATGAAATATCCTGGAGTAGATTAAATCATCCTGAATTATCTTGAAATATCATCAAGTACCTTGATATATCGTATCATTCTGTAATACTGGCATTCAATATCCTAATTTAGGGAGATCACGAAGCTGTAATAGTGAGTAGAAATTTCGTTGACGCTTTACTTTTGTGGCATTTTCGATGTTTGAAAAGAGTAGTAACATTGGCAATCAATATGGAAATTTAAGAAGATCACGAAACCATAATAGAGAAAAGAATTTTCGTTGACGTTTTACCTTTGTGGCATTTTTTTCGTACATTTGGGTGGCCGCTGGACCAGAAGCTGGGAAAACTGGAAAATGAAGAGGAATGTTACGATACCGGAAAATGACAGTGAATTTGTTTTAAAACCGGGAACATTACAAATTTGTAGAGAAAAATTCTGTCGAACTTTGATTCTAACCAGTTTTGAAATAATTAGTTCAATTGTTTTTTTTTCAATTATAATATCACTCAGTTTACAATGGCTAATTTAAAAATATTTAACTTTGAGATTTTAAAATTTTAAATTTCAATTTTGAGGCGTATTTTTTAATTACATGATTTTATAAATGCAGTTTTAAAGACCTAAATAATTAAAAATTAGAAGCGTTTAGAATCGAAGATTCCGGATGCAAAACCTTTTTAGGTGGTCAACTGTAAATATAAATTAATTAATGACTTTTAGCATTGAACTGCACTTTAACATTTAAAAAGAAATTATTAATTGATTTTGCAAGATGATACGGAATCAGTTTAAAATTTTAGAATTGGCAGAATTTAACTTTAAAAATTAAACTGTTTAAATTGGAAAGTCTTATTAGTTAAACAAATGTAAACGCTCCATTGAAAGTTTTTATACAATTTTTAATTTTATAATAACTTCAAATAATATATTGATAATTAAGTTAAATGACCCAGTAATCGTGACACTAGGTTATAATTTGAATTTATTGGTAAAAAAATATGTTAAAAGTAATATTTAATGATAAAATCCACTTCTTTTTAGCATTTTATAATGGCAAATAGAAATTAAATTCATTCAACTGAAATAAAAAGCAAAAAACTTGGCATCACGATTACTGGGACTATGGTCAAGATTACTGGGAAGTTTGCCTCAAAGGCTTTTATTACATTTCAAATATTTCTTCAATCTAAAATACTCCATTTTTAAAACCTTCTATTTCTAATTTTTGAATGAAGAAAAAGAGCAATTACTTAGTATTCAGAAATATGCCAGATATTTCTAAATATTTCTAAAATATTCAAAATTTTAAAAAAACATTTTGAAAGTTAAAATTTTAACTGTTGTATTTAAAAAAAATTAATTTGTAAGTCAAATTGTTAAATTTTGATGTATACCCTATGTATATATATACTATGTAAATCGGTCATTTTCTCAAGCAGCTTCGAATCTGCCATGTACTGCAATGGCCATTTCAAGCAAGGTCATATTAAATCGGTTTCCTTCTTTTTGAATGAGACCGAATTTTTTGAGGTTAAGCTGCCATATTTCACACAATTTTTTAAATTTGTAAATTATCGAAAGATTAAAAGAAATCATGCACAAGTGTATAAGATTCCTTTTGATATTTCAGTTCTAGATGTTGGACTATAGCGACTAAAAGTCTCTAAAAAACCAATCGGCGGCAATCTGGAATTCCAGTGACAGATACGCAATTCAAGAGCCTTCAAAATCCATTCAAAAGAAGTGAATGGATTTTTGTTTCCTGGCTAAATAACAACTAAACACCTATTATTCCTTGAACAAAACTGAGTTAGTCAAACGGAAGCTTCTTAAGAATTTTCAAAGGCTTTAAAATAATAAAAAAAAACATTCCAATGGAAAACCAGAAATGATTTTTTATCTTGAAAAATTAATTTTTAACGAATCCTTTTCAAACCAGGCAGGGCCCTACACTTAAAATCTGCAGAATTTCTCGAGGGTGAAGCATGGATTTGCAGAGAGAATTTGTGCCTAAAAGTTTATGCGTATTTGAATTTTGTGCTTTTTTTTAAAAAAAAAACAAATTATTTTCTTTAAACCTCTATAAATTTCGGCCTAATTAAAATACTTATTATTTTGATTCTACTTTTTCTTCGAAAAAATAATAGCTACAAAAAAATGTTAAAATAAAAGTTTACATGTCTACTAAGATGACTTTCTTTTATTAGAAGACGCTTAAAAAAATATTTAAAAGAATAAAATAGGTAGTGTTTTGAAGAAAATCTTTTTTAATATTTTCTTCAAATTTTGAAAACAAGAAAAAGCACAATTTCTAGAAAACCCATGAAATGCGGACGTTGTATAATAAGGTTAAAATTACAACGTCTTGGCACGCAAAAATAAAACTATCTGTACTTGAATTAAGCCCTGATGAACTAAGAAAAGAAAAAGTTTTTTCTTTTGATTAGGACTGTTCTTCTACATTTCTGTAAAAGTTTCCGTGAATTTTCTTGTCAAGTATCTCTTGTCGGAATTTCTAAAACTCTGTTTTCTTCACTTCAGCTTCTAGAAAAGAAGCACCTAGATGGAATAATATTCTTACCTCACTTCTTATGTTGAAATTCAGGCCAAGGGTCTCGGCCGCCTGCTCTGCGGCTTTGTAAAGGAACGCCCCTTTGCCAAGATGCTTCGCTTCCAAACAAGATGCTTAAAGACATGAGTAAACTTATGCTCGAGATGATTAGTGACGCGATAAAGGTATCCAGAAGAATTCCGTAGTGCGAGAGTTAGACGTTTAAGTGTAATGCAAAAAGCAGAGGACTCATGGTGTCACCCTGAAAGACGCCCCTATGGACGGGACGTTGTTCGTTGTCACGCGATATTTTCCAGATGAGATAGTAAATCTAGTTTTCCAAAGGCACATCAATCTCTCTATTCATCTCCCTATGTGTGAATAAACCCTTAATCTTTCCAACAGACAGATGATAAGTCTTTGAAAGGTGGAATCGAAAGCTTTCCGGAAGTCAATCCAGGCCATTGACGGGCCGCGTTGATGGACTGCTGCGTCTTTGCAGCCGCACCTGCCAATTAGTAGGTTTTCTTGACATCCCGATACACCTTTTTTCAAGCTACGCTGTTTGTCTATCTTTCTCGGGACAAGCTCAATACTTCCCATGTTCCCGTTGTTTAGGACCGCTGTAAGGATCTTCTATAGTAAGTTCAAACAATTTATTGGCCTGTATATCTCAGGGTTGAACAAGGTTTCTTTTTCAGTAGGAGTATAATATGTCCTAACATCAGCCACTGCGAAATAAACGTTTTCGATTTTTAATAGGAGGTGAATATGCGGGCCATATGTTGGCGTATAGTAATAAACTTCTTCCACTAAAAGTTCTTGATACCATCTGGTTATGCAGTGGAAAAGTTCTTCGAACCTCTAAGTGCTTCTTTCACCTCGTCAGCAGTGATGCATGGACATTCCTCCTCAGATGTTACGAGGTTGTCGCAAAACTCCTTCCAGATGAGGATATTATCAGTATCTCCTTGCAACTCCGGTGTTTTCGGGATCTTGTATAAATCTCTTCCAAAATTCTCTAGGTCGTTGCCCAAACTTTCGAACCCAACTTTAAGAACGGTCTACGGGGTGTTACGTAGTTAATCACACACTGAACACAGCACACATTCTGTTTTGCCCCTCTAATCTTCTTGTTTAGTTGAAGCATGTGTTTTATGCTTTTTTGGTCCATCGTCAGGTTTATCCTTGAATTTTAATCAGTCAAAGCTCTCGCAGCACCACAAACTGAACAGATGATGGCTCATAGGTCGAACTCCTCCAAGATATCCTCACGAAGGCAGGAATTCATTTCAGCCAGATTTTGAGGCTTCAGTGGTACCTGTATGTAAATGTTCATTCTTGTCCTGAATAACTATAATCTCTCATAAGGTGCCTTCTGTGCGCGGATGGTCTTAATCATCCAGTGTTTATGAGGTAGGCACGTTTGATTTCGCAACGACTGATGCAAAACGTGCTGAAGCTCTGGGTGTTTCGGGCGCTGTGCATACGTGCTATAAAGCCCCCTCTAACAGGGGTATGGCTGGCAATGTAGCAGTCTAGCCAGTCATCGCTGAGTTGGCACGCGATTCGATGTGGTCGCTTTGCCAGTTTGTAGTCACTTTTTTGTCTAAATTATTTTCAGTGCTTTGTACTCTAGGGTTATCGGCACTGTTTGTCGACCCATTGTCGGGTGCTCTGCATGTTTGATCGTTTTAAACCGTATATAAAACTTCTAGGTGGTTTGATGGAGTCATTATTGTCCCCAGAGGCAGTTAGGCAAAGGGTTCGTCCGACCTTGTAGAACCCCACATGCAGGGATAAGGCTGCTTACTCTGAGAGGTCACCCGGTATTTCAGAATCACCGTTCTAGACACCTTACCCAGGTGCCATTCAGCTATCGGCACTATTTTCACTCGTTCGCTTAGGGTTATTCCTTCAAGACCGTCTCTTAAAAATTGTCCGAGACTGCTTCTTAATTATTGTAACCATACTTAGCAGAACCAAGAAGGTTTTGATTCTTCGAGAATCATACCGACGGGACTATGACAAAGCCACCAAACACGTCCTCGGGTTGCGCATATAGTGTCCCTGTACCAAGGGTTTCTGCTGAATACGGTTACAAAAAATTCTTAGGCACTCGCGTACCATTGTCCAGCGGTGGTGTCGAGCGACCTCTGATAGTACGCAGCCTTATCCTTATATGCGCGGCTCTACAATGATGGACGAACCCTTTTCCCTATCTTCTTGAGTAAACAACAATGATAATACCAAACATAGTTGTAGTGAGTGCGGTTAAATGCAACAGAACGTGCAGGGCTCCCGACAATGGGTCGACTTGCTAGAGTAATACGATGCGAGTGTAACCAGTTAAGGAGAGAATTGCGTGGCACGACTGCATGCTCTGTAATGCGAGAAACACACCGAGCTATCGCACTTTTCGCTTTTACGTGTGCGAAACCATGCAGAAGTACTCCAAAAAAGAGGCTATGCAAGCGAAGTGTCTATTCTACCGAAGCCAGTACAACCCAGCAGCAGATAAAGAGAGGTGAAAAGACCAACCGCGGCAGGCTTCGCTGATGGAGGAACGATGCTTTATGACCTGAAGAAACATCAACATCCAGGTTTCTCCCAAGCTTATAGGTTTAGCTGAAATGGATGAAGGGCTTCGTGGACAGTTTTCCGAAGAATCCGACCTCTGGACTATCAATTGTTGTGTGTATAATGCAGCGAAAGCTTTGACCGATGCGAACCGTAAAACAAAACCAATAATAATATTTTATACTCAAAATGATTGTATGATTGATGATTGGTTGATCATAAGACCAATAGGCGAATGAATTAACTCGCCATAAAGATAGGCTGGGCAAGACAGTATGCGTCTCGCATTCAGTGTATGATTGACTACATAACATGTGGCAGGTATTCTAAAGCTAATGTTCGAAAGTTCGCGCGTGAACTCCGTATCCGTTATCACACACTTAACAAGTCAAAGCTACTGACCATCAGGCAGTATATTGTTCAGAGAGTACGGATACTGCCTGACGCTAAGAGAAGTCTAGAGCGGAAAGAGGTGGGTTAGATAACACCAACAATTTTTCTCTGATCCATCTTGTTTCTTCTAAGACCCTCCAGTTAATGTCGACCGCCCGCCCAAACCTGAGGAGGTCCAAGTGCAACATAGAGCTGGGTGATGCCCAGATAAAAACACCTGAGGAAGAATGCCCAACCATCATTACCTAGGCCCGTATTTTCACGTCATATTTAAGGCCGGAAGAATCAATTTCGGAGCGGTTGGTGAAAGTACGCGCAGTACTCCTGCCGAAAATGGGACATTTGGCTGATTTCAATAATGATAGGCCAATCAATTGTCTGAACACACTGTATAGGATTCAAATTGCAATCCTAAATGATAGAATTTTTCGGGCAATCAGACCTGTGTGGCAAGAAATGTATGAACAACGCAGCTCAAAGAAAGGCTTATCATCTGTCTTTTGGAAAGCTTAAAGGTTCATCCGCAAATTGTGAGGTGCATAGAGAGACTGATGCCACTTTGGAAAACCAGATTTACTATCTCATCTGGAGAAAATCTTGTGCCAACTAACAAGGTCACTTTCCAAAGAGGGGTCTTTTAAGGCGACTATATGAGCCCACTCCTCTTTTATGTCAAATTATTGCAACTATCTCTAGCACTTCGCCATTTCTAGGGGTACCTTTCCAGCAAACCTGCAAATCGAAAGCACACGGTCACTCACGCATTTTACGTTGATGATCTTAAAATCTATGCTAAAAATTAAGAGCAACTACATGCAGCTCTAGGGATTTTCGAACGTTCCACTGAGGAAAAAGGAATGGAATTCGGGTTAGAAAAAGGCGCCAAGGTTTATTTAAAGCGAGAACAACTTAATAGTATCTCTGAAGACCCTGAGCTCGTCGATAGAAGGGCTATACGATACCTTTGTGCAGGAGAGACTTATACCTTCCTTAGCGTGCCACAGAGCCGCATTCAGGATGTGATATCTATAAAGGATACTTTTCAAATAAGATATAAACGACTCATCTGGCAGGCTTGGTCTTCCGAACTGTCGGCGAGGAACAAAGTGTCTGCAACGAACATTCTTGCCATTCCCCTAGTACTGTATTCATTTGGAGCGGTTTCATGGTTGACGAACGAGCTCAGATCCCTTGATATGAGGAGATGAAAGGTTTCGTACATAATCAAAAGCATGCATCTTAAGTCTTCTGTCCCACGTCTCTACATCTTACGCCTTCAAGCTGGTCGCGGAATATCCTGTGGTTGTCCTTCTGACAAACTTTTAATTATATATACAGGATAGCCACGCTGGGGCCTAACAAAAAGTATGCAACCTGTCTGACACGCAAATGCTATTCTTATGGGCGTGTACGCGGGGTTGCATACTTTTTGGTAAGCCCCAGCATGTCCACCCTGCATATTGTAATGAAGTTTTCGCGACAAAATCTGTGAAGTAAGGAAACTTACTGGGATCTCGCTGAAGCCAAAACCATAGACCGTTAAAGCCACGCGAAAGTGAATTGATAAAAATAACAGAGGAAACCGTTATAGCTTAGTTTAGAGGTTAAAAGTAGGTAACTAACCAGTATTGTGAGGGGACGGTGCCGAGAGGGAAGGTGGCAGGAGGAGATATAGAAGGCGACGAAAGCGGCGACGGACTTGAACCCCCATATTCCACTTGATCCAGCCGGGGCCTTCACTCTTTTCACGGGAAAAGAATGCTCAGCGGAGATTTGGTCAGTTAGAAAATTCGTCCACTTTCTCGGATGTACGAAGAGGAAGCAGTAATCCCCATAGCCGCCATGGAGCCAGTGGAGAATAAGTGTTATCGTTAACGACTGCGCGAAGTGGAAGAGTCCCCTAGAAAATTCCGTGGGTGGAAGGTAGTCGATGGAATGATGTATCGATACCGCCCGAATTAGCTAGTAGATACGGTCATCGAAGACCTAGAGCCTTAGTAGTTTGTAGTACCAGCCGATAGAAGACAAGAAGTCTTGGACGAGGTGCAAAATGACCCGCAAGCCGCACATCTGGTAATCAAAACTACATACCGGGAAGCCTAAGTATGTGGTTCCTAGGTATGTATATGCTCTGTGGTGCTAGAAACTCCTAGAGCTTCAGCACGGTTTGCATCCGTCATTGCGAAATCATCTTCTAAGATATAATAGAGATTTCAAGGCAAGGAAGAACATTAATATGCAAGTTCGTCCTACCATCATTTGTTCAGTTTATGGTACTGCGTGATTTTTGTCTGATTCAAATCAAAGGCTAAAGTCGACGATGGATCAAAAGACCAAAATCCACTTGCATCAGGACACTATACTCCTATTGAAAACGGCAACTTGTCAAAACCAGATAATTACAGTTCAATAACTTATTTGGACACCCTGTAGAAAATCTTTACAGCTATCCTAGACAACAAGATTGCTCGAAGAATTGATCCTGTGTGGAGAGACATGTAAGAAGAACATGGCTCGTCATGAATGCTTAAGATCAATCTCTCATAGACTTAGCATTTGTCTGTTGGAATTTTTGAAGGTTCATCTACACTAGAAAATTCGTTTCGACACCAGTCTCGATGTCCAGTCGACCAGGCTTTGGTGTGGAATGCTCGTGTCCAGACATTCCAGAAAATAAAGAGTAAGGTTCCTAAAGCAGCCCGAGCATCTTCATAGGGCCTGCTCATGCTCGATCCCATGTGGTTAGATACAATCAGCGGTGTCGAATCGGTCGGCTTCACAAATTTGACAGAATCCGGGTCGATATGGCAGACGACAGTCCTTAAAGTGATGTTCCGTAAACATGCCTCTGGACAATGTTCAGTCAACTCTGAGAACTTAGATATGAATGAACTTAGTAATAACATACAACTTCGCCCTTGCAAGGTAAAGGGAATAAGGAATAGTTTGACGCGGATTGGGCCAATTTGAAAGCATTGTTAAAAAAAAGTGGCAAATGGAGCCAAGCGATTTGATTTTATACAGTCTTTAAGGAAAAAATACATAGAAGAAAAAGCAGATTATATAAAATTAAAGCTAATTAAAAAGAGAATCTTTGAATCGGAAATAATTTCTAGTTTACAAAATGTAAATAGTAGCAAAATGTTTTGGGATACGATCAACCGCTTGAAGTTATCTAGTAATTACACCATGTCACTGGAAGTGATAAAATGAGAACAGTGTATAGAAAACCTTTTCGCGTCTCGTGCGTTACATGATACCAAATTTTTCTATGTTGGGCACTCGCTTCTTGATGCGGAAATTACCTCGGTGGAAATAGTTTCAGTTTTGACGAAATGTAAACCTGAAAAGTCCCCGGGACCGAATGGAATTACAAATATTTGTTACAAAGCTCTCCCCTCAACATGGATTCTGTATTTAGAATCTTTGTTAATATAATTTTCACTTTAGAAAACATGCCAGATTCCTAGACAAACTCATTAATGTTAATGTTTTTAAAAAAAGGGAATCCCAGAGAATCAACAAATTATAGACGAAAATTTGTACACAAATGTTACAAGAAAGTCTGACGTGCCTTAAAAAATCAAAGAAACACATTTATTCCATCTTTGTAGACTTTAAACAAGTCTTCCCTTCGGTATATCACTCTCTTAATGTGATAAGTTACATATATTGGGCCTCAGTAGTAAATTTATCAGGATTATAAAAAATTTATACGATAAAGCAGACTTGTCTGTAAGGGAAGTACAGGGAAGAAATATTGAGCCCTACATTATTTAACTCACTTATTTCTGACGTTGAATTTTTTTTGAGGATAGGAGTTCGTTGGCCTTAGAATTTTTGCAAACATAGACACACTGATTTTATTATATACGGATGATATCATTATTCTGGCTGACACCTTGGTGGATCCGAATAGGAAGTTTTGTAGTCTGCGGGAGTACTGTGCTTTAAATAAAATGGTGGTGAACATAGATAAAACAAAATTTATTATTTTTAAGCCAGGCAGGATTAATTAGAAAACGACTAACGTAAAATTTGCAGATAAACATCTAGAAATATTAAGTTATTTCAAAAAGTTATAAAATGGCCCAAGCTGAAATCGTCAAATAACCTGAGTTACCCTCAGGTTATTTGACGGATTTTAATTTGAAAATAATTATAAAACCAAAGTGGACTTCAAGATGAAGATTTCCACGCTGACGCTTGGAGATAGCTTAATTGTTGACAAGAGTATTGTAATTTAAATGAGGATTGGAATAATTGCCTGTCAAATTCATAGTAGAAGTCTGTGCCCCTGTGTGATTCCATATTATAAGTAGCGCAAAACTGAAGAATGTTTTAATAGCCGGTAATTGAAACGAATGTCTATGACGCGTATTCTAAAAATATTACCATTGCTATATTGATTGATAAAAAGTTTAACTTGAGACAAAAATCTATGAATAAAATTCTATCTGCTAAGAAACCTAGCTCTAAAGTGATGAGAAAATTTGAAGTTCGAGAGCTCAATTATGAACCTGAAGATAATGTTGACATCATTAAATGGCTGAATCGTAAAGACAAAAAAAGCCAAATTCAAGAAACGTTTTCATAGAAGTGTGAAAATTAACGTTGTTTAGATTTGCAGCCTTATCGTCGATTCGCTTGCATCAAATAATTGTGTTAGATTCTGTAACTTTTCCTGTGGGTCAATGGCAATCAATATAAGGTTTCGGGATCTGGGGCCCTTATAAAAGGATTTTTTTTATTATTTAGGCCCAACCTAATGGAAAATAACTAAGAGCTTAATGTGTGCACGATGGTAGCCTGTGACCAAAAACTAGTCTATGCCAAATTACAAACTCCTAAGTCTTATTTTAACGAACTGGGCTAAAAAATATACATTTTTTTCTTTCGGCGATTACTTTTTTGAAGCTCTAAAAAAATCGATTTTCCATTGGGGAAGAACGGGTTAAACTAAGACGAGATCGTAATTCTCTTCCTAATAAAAGGAATGCCAGCAAATTCCTGGTTGCGGCATGTGGGGCTCTTCGATAATCAATTAAAAACATTTTAATGCTTGATGTATTGATTGACCATCTTTAATTCAATACTTTGATTATCTCTTTACCGTATCGACCAATTTTTCTGCCGCTCCATTTGTGACTGGGAAAGTATGTAGAAGGAGTAGTAACTTTGTTATTTCCACATAGACAAACTTCTTTTGGCCATACCATCATACAAAAAAACAAAAGAGATTTGTTGTTGTCAATTATTTAATAAAACCCTCCTTACGTACGTTTTGACCCAATGTGGGTCTTCTTCATAGTAAAAACATTCTATGTCAAAATATAAATAGATAAGAAAATGTGCGCAAAGTATAAATGTCGAAAAAATTATAGTAATTTACCTGATACTATTCTGTTAAGTAATTAAAAAATATATATAAAATTGGAACCTCAAAAAATTTGGGAGAGGTTTCAATATATAATTAGTTGATTACATATTTAATAACAAGAAAAGGTGATTTGTGTCGGACACAAAATTGTATGCTACATAATATTTAGAGTTAAGACA
The DNA here is from genome assembly GCA_010014905.2 of Druon quercuslanigerum. Taxonomy (NCBI): domain Eukaryota; kingdom Metazoa; phylum Arthropoda; class Insecta; order Hymenoptera; family Cynipidae; genus Druon; species Druon quercuslanigerum. Next base: position 28,711 of record JAAAKG020162942.1, read on the forward strand.
GTTTTATAATATGTGATAAGAAAGGCTGATACTAAATTGAAATCCCAAGTAGAGAAAACGCGCCAAAGCGTAGTGAAATTTAAAGTTTCTGGAAAAGAAAAATATGAACATTTTAAGGACATTATAAAATACTTAGATAAATTTTGTTTATGTTTAACATTTATGTCTTTAAATTAATTGAAATATTAATATATTTATTTATAAAAATGGATTCAATTATTC
>JAAAKG020162953.1:0-28932 GCA_010014905.2 Druon quercuslanigerum
TATAAAAGATAAAAATTGTTCATTAATATTAAATTTATATTTTAATTTAAGAATTCTACGAGATAAAAATAATAATTACACGCGTATTTATTTTGTAACCTATTCATAAAAATACTTACTGCACGTTTTGAGATTCAAATAAGGCGACTTAGTATCCGCTGAATTTGCCACCGCAACAGTCGAATTTAAATCTTCTAACCAACGTTCTTTTTCTTCTTCATTATTAGCCGCGACTGTCAAATAACTAAAAAAAAAGGAGCAAACGATCAGTAATTTATTGAATTTTCTAATATATAAAATTTTGCTTGATAATTTCAAATTCAAAGCGTTTGAAATTTAAGAAAAATTTATGAAATAATCATTTCTAATTCAAAGCGTTCAGAATTCAAGAATTTTATTTTCAATTCAAGAATCTCGCAATTGAATGATTGCAGATCAAAATTTGAAAAGAGGAATATTTCCGATTAGAATTTTTCAAAATAGATCATTTAAAATTCAGAGGAATGAAAAATTTATAAAAAAAAAAAGAATTCCAAATTGAGTAATTTAAAGCGAAAACTTTTGAATTTTAATAAATTAAAATTTAAAGCTATTAACATTTGACAATTTAAAATTAAAAACTGAATTGAATATTTCAAAGAAAAAACTTCTAAAATTCTATAATTCTAAATTTTTATTCAATTAAAAACAATATGATTCAACATAAAATTTGGTTAGATAAATTTTTATGAAGTCGCCTTTATTTTCAGTATTCAAATGGAAAAATTTTCAATTATACACCCTTAAAATTGAATTATTCTAAATAAAAGTCTTAAATAAAAATAATTGTAAACTGGAAACTTAAATAAAAAAATAAAAAAATGTATAGACCACAAACTTGTAACTTATTAAAACTAAAAAAATATATAGTTGCGAGAAATCGTGATGTTAAAACTTTTTTTACTCAACATCTTAACCATTTTTTTTACTTTAATAAAATTTAATCGTTTGTAAATTAACAATTTTTAAATTGTTAATTATACTTTAGAAAAGTCAACTATTTCAGTTTTAGTCAGTTTCAAATTAAATAATTTTAGATTAAAATATTCTAAATAGTTTAGTTTCAATTTTAACCGCAAAATAATTTGGAATTAAATGTTCCCAGAATGAATTAAAAATATTGAAAAATGAAGACAATAATATCTCATGTTCAACCCTTCAAAAGAAGCAGATTTTTTAATCAGGAATTAGAAATCAGTAATTTTAGTCTTCGAATAATAAAGTTCCTTAATTTTAAAAATGTTCAAAAAGTTTGACATTTCCAATTCAGTTTAAAAAATTCTATTAAATAATAAAATAATTTCTCTAATTTTTAATGTTAACAAATTCAGAATTCTGAATTTTCATGGTAAATGCTAAATGTTTCATTTTTTCCTATCGTAAGTTTCAATTTGCGATTAAAACTGAAATGGCTGCATTTTAAAAAGTATAATCGGAATTTTTTAAATTTTGGTTTCTAAACGATTTAGATTTACTTAAAGTAATCAAAAATTTTGAAGGATTTAAGTACAATAAAATTTTTAAATCAAAATACTTCTCGACAAATTTGTTCAAAGTTTTAAATGAAATTCGGATTTATTTACAATTTAAAGTTTCTGGAGCATACATTATTTTATTTTTTAATACTTCTCATTTCTAATTACTATTTGTTTAGAACAATTCAATCGCAAACGTTTATAATTAAAAAAATTTCCATTTTGAACGGTGAAAATAAAGGTGAATTTATTTTTTGATTTTAGAAAAAATTCCTAATCAATTTTTCTGTTAAATCATCATTTTTTAAATTAATAAAAAATTTATAATTCCAGAATTTCTGAAGCTTTTACTTTGAAACATTTAATTTAGTTCTCAATTTCAATTTTCCAAATATTAATCGCTTTGAATTTAAATTTCTTAAAATTCAAAACTTTTCGTTTTTAAATTATTCAATTTTGAATGCTTTCAATTAAAAATATAACACTTTTAATTCCTCTGAATTTTAAATAATCTATTTTTATATATTTTAATTCGAAAATATTCCATTTTTAAAGTTTTGAAATTGTCCTATTTTGAAATTTTAATATAAAATAATTCAATTCAAAGATGTTAGTTTGAAATGGAACGTTTTCAATGAGAAATAATTTCTTACTTTTTTCTTAAATTTTAATATCAAACAGTGTAAATACGAAATTTTTATGATAAAATGATGTAGTTGAACAGCGGCTCTAGTATGCCCTCTAAATTATTTAAAAATAAAAAATATACTTACTGATTACCTTGACCTAGAATAACGAAAGCAAAATCTGTTCCTGTCTTGTTATCGCTTTCTTGAATTGACATGCCTTTCAGAGGAAGCTGGCCATGCACTCGGAAACTCTGAGAGGGTTGTTGAGTTCTGGATGTATAGAGTAATATGTCCGAAAACTGCAAAAAAATATTAAATACAAAATACAAATTTCGAATCACTGTATTTTTTAAATTTTATTAATTTGTATAAAGAGTAATACTTCGAAAAAATGCAAAATAAATTTCAGTTAGAATAAAAAATTTTAAATGACCGTATTTTTTAGATTTATTTCTTTCTTAAACTTATATATAAATATAATTCTCCTAAGAATTTTAAGAAAATAAAAAAAAATAATAATTTCAGATTTCAAATTGAAATTTCAACAAAAAAAAGTTGATCTAAAACCAAATATTAGAATTTTCAATTAAAAAGAAATTAAATTTCAACTGGTTGTATTTAAATCAAAAACCATCAAGTATTTCCGAAAAGAAATACATTTTCTAAAAAAAAACTTTTTTTTTAACTTGAAAATATGATTTTTCAAGATTTCAATTTTAAAAATTTTAGTTTAAATACAAAAACAGTTTATATCATTCAAAAAATATTAAGTATCAACCAGTTGTATTTTTAACAAAAAACCATTACACATTTAAAAAAACAAATATTCTGCAAAATCTTCCTTACTTAAATTAAAAAAATGAATTTGAAAGATTTTCCTCAAAAAATTTTAGTTAAAAAAAACAGTTGAATTCGCCCATTAAAGAAAAATTTAAAAAAAAAACGTTGATTCTTTAACAAAAAAAGATAAGTTTCAACCGGTTGTATTTTAACCAAAATCTATGAAATATTTTCTAAATAAATCCAATTTTCTGTAAAAAAACTAACTTTTTTAACTTGAAAATTTGAAGTTTCAGGATTTTAATTACAAAAGAATTTTATTTTAAATAAAACAGAGTTGAATTCATCCAAAAAGATTAAGTATCAACCAGTTGTATTTTTAATCAAAAACCATGACACATTTTCTAAAAGAAACAAGATTTCTGCAACAAAAAACATTATTTATTGAATTAAAAATATGAATTTTAAAGATTCCAATAAAAAAATTTACTCTTATTAAAAAAAAACAGTTGAATTCGCCCATTAAAGAAAAATTTTCACCAAAAAAGATAAGTTTCAACCGGTTGTATTTTAAATAAAAACCATTATATATTTTTTAAAAGAAACCAATTTTCTGTAACAGAAAATTACTTTGTTGACTTAAAAATATGAAGTTTCAATATTTTAATCACAAAATAATTTTATTTTTTATAAAAAACAGTTCATTTCATACAAAAAGATTAAGTATTAACCAGTTGTATTTTTAAACAAAAACCATTACACATTTTCTAAATGAAACAATTTTTCTGCAAAAAAAACTTTATTTTTTGAATTAAAAATATGAAATTTGAAGATTTCAATACAAAACTTTAATTTAATTAAAAAAACAGTTGAATTCATCCAAAAAAGACAAATTTAAAAAAAATCTTTGCTTGTTTAACCAAAAAAGATAAGTTTCAACCGGTTGTATTTTAACCAAAATCTATGAAATATTTTCTAAATAAATCCAATTTTCTGTAAAAAAACTAACTTTTTTAACTTGAAAATTTGAAGTCTCAGGATTTTAATTACAAAAGAATTTTATTTTAAATAAAACACAGTTGAATTCATCCAAAAAGATTAAGTATCAACCAGTTGTATTTTTAATAAAAAACCATGACACAATTTCTAAAAGCAACAAATTTTCATTAAAAAAAAACAGTTGAATTCATCCAAAAAAGACGAATGAAAAAAAACGCTGATTCTTCAAACAAAAAGGATAAGTTTCAACCGGTTGTATTTTACCTAAAAACTATTAAATATTTTCCAAGAGAGCTGAAATTTCTACAAAAAAATTTACCAAAACTTACTAAAAAAATCATTATTTAACCAGGAACTTTAATTTCCTGCGAAAAATACAATTTTTCAATAAAATGGTTACAATTTCAAGAAAGGAGATGAATTTTGATCTAACCAAGTAATATTTTCAATTTAAAAAAAAAAATAATTCTTAACGAAAAATATAATAATTAATACTTAAGCTAAAAAGTATTTTTATTTTAAATCAAAAATATTTAAATTTATCCAAAAAGAGGAATTTTCAACAAAATGGTTGAATCGTCAACAAAAAAGACCAAAGGTTTGTCATTTTAATAAAAAAAAAGATGAAATTTCTATCAAAAAAGATAAATTTTCAACAAAATTGTTGAATTAGTAAACGAAACGGATTTGTCAGCAAAAAAAAAATAAAAATCTTAGAAATATTATAATTTGTAGGAAAAGTCATTTTTAATACAAAATAAAAAATGTTGGATGACTATTTATTTATTATATATTTATATCTGTATATTATATCTGTCAATAGTAGCATGAGTAAATTTTTTTCCACATAGTGGAAACGCGAAAACATAGCGTCGAATAGTGCCAACATTGGCATGAGTGGATATTTTTTTTTAATAATGGTATCGCTCAAAATAGTGTCAAATAGTGTCAATAGTGACATGCGTGGAATTTTTTCAAAATAGTAGCATCGTTCAAACAATGTAAAATAGTGTCAAAAGTGGAATAAGTGCAATTTTTGCAAAACACTGTCATTGCTATAAATAAAAACAAGTAAAATAGTGTAAACAGTGGAATGAATCAATTTTTGCAAATAGCAGCATTTTTAAATAAAAGTAAAATAGTGTCAAAAGCGGTATGAATCGATTTTTTTCTAAATAAATTTAAAATAGTGGTAATGCTCAATATAAGTGTAGAATAGTTTCTACAGTGTTATAAGTGAATTTTTTTTTTAAATAGTGGCATCTTTAAAAAAATTGTAAGACAGTGTAAAATAGTGTCAATAGTGACACAAGTAAATTTTTTTAAATACATAGTGAAAAAAAGTGGCATCGTTCAAAAACAAAAAGTTTTCCCAAGTGCCACAACTCAATTTTTTTCATATAAAAAATAGTGATCAATTTTTCTCAATAGCGCCATGAGTGAACTTTTTAAAATAGTGGCATCGCTAAAAATTTTTTTAAGAAAGTGTCAATCATTGCATGAGCAAACTTTTTTTAATAGTTTAAAAAAATTGGCATCGCTTGAAAAACAATGTGAAATTGTGTCATTGGTCAAAAACAGTGTCAAATCGTTTCAACAGTGTCATAAGTGTATCTTTTGTTTGGTATCGCTAAAAAAACAAATAATGTCAATAGTGGCATAAGTATAATTTTTAAATAAAAAATAATGTCAAATAGTGCCAATAGCGTCATGAGTGAGATTTTTTCGAATTATTGGTATCACTAAAATAAATAGCCTAATAATTTCAATAGCGGCATGAGTTGCATGAGTAAAATTTTCTTAAATAGTGTAAAAAAGTGGCATCGTCCAAAAAGAAAGTCAAATAGTTTCAGTAGTGTTATAAGTGAACTCTTTTTTTTAATACTGTCATCTCTAAAAAATGTAAAAAAGTGTCAATAGCAGCAACAGTGGTTTTTTTTTTAAATATTGGCATCGCTAAAAAAAGTAAAATAGTGCCAATAGTAAAAATAGCGAATTTTTTCAAATAGTCGCATATTTAAAAAAAGTGTAAGATAATGTTAAATAGTTAATAGTGACATTAATGAATTTTTAAAAAAATAATGGTATTGCTAAGTATAGTGACAAATAGTGTCAATAGTGGCATGAGTGAATTCTTTTTTTTTAATACTGTTAAAAAACCGTAGAAAAGTGTAAAAAGCAGCAATAGTGGAATTTCTTTTGAAATAGTTACATCGATCAAAAAAGAAAGTTAAATAGTGTCAATAGTGGCATGAGTCGATTTATTTTAAATATTAACATTTTCAAAAAAAATTTAAACAGTGTCAGTAATGGCATAATTGGAATTTCTTCAAAACACTGTGATCGCTCAAAAAAAAAGTGAAATAGTGTCAGGAGTAGCAATTGTGGATTTTTTTTTCCAATAGTGGTTATCTTTAAAAAAAGTGTAAGATAGTGTCAAATAGTGTAAATAGTGACATGAGTAAATTAAAAAAAAGTGTAAAAAAGCAGCAATCCTAAAAAAAGGTAAATGGTGTCAATAGTGGCATGCATAATTTTTTTTCTTCCAAATATTAACATATAAAAAAAATTGTAAAATAGTGTTAATAGCGGCTTGAGTACATTTTTTTAAAAATAGAGTCATCGCTAAAAAATTGCAAAACTAGTGTCATTAGTTGGCATGATTAAATTTTTTTCAAATAGTTTTAAGAAAGTGGCATTGATCAAAAGAAATTGTCAAATAGTTTTATTAGTGTCATAAGTAAATCTTTTGTTTGGTATCGATAAAAAAGTCATTTCACTTTAATAGTGGCATTATTGGATTTTTTTCTTCAAAATAGCGGCATCGCTTAGAAAATAAGGTGGAAAAAGTGGTATAGGTCAAATTTTTCAATAACAAAAAAAAGTGTCATTAGTGACATACCTAAATTTTTTTCAAAATAGTGTCTAAATAATGAAAGCGCTAAAAAAAAGTTCCAATAGTAGAAAGAATCGACTTTTTTTTGACTAGTGGCATCTTTAAAAAATAGTGCCAAATGGTGTCAATAGTGGCATGCGTCGAATTTTTCCCAAATAATTTATAAGTAAATTTTTATGTTTGGTATCACATAAAAAGCCGAATAATGCAAATAGTGGCATAATTGGATTTTTTCGAAATAGTGGTCAATTTCAATAGTTGCATGAGTCGATTTTTTTCCAATAGTGGCATCGTTAAAAAAAACTATCAAATAGTGTCAATAGTGGCACGAGTGGAACTTTTTAAAAAATAAAGTCAAAATAGTAGTGTCATCACTAAAAAAATAGGAAGTAAAATAGTGCCAATAGTAGCAATAGTGGATTTTTTCTTCAAATAGTGGCATCTTTAAAAAAAGTGTAAGATAGTGTAAAATTTTGTCAATAGTTGCATGAGTAAAATTTTCCTAAATAGTGTAAAAAAATTAGCATCGCTCCAAAAAATGTCATATAATGTCAATAGTGGAATGCATCGAATTTTTTTCCAAATAATTTTTAAAAAGTGACATCGCCCAAAAAGAAAGTCAAATAGTTTCAATAGTGCCATAAGTGAATTCTTTTTTTTTTAAATATTGTTCATCACTACAAAAATGTAAAAAAGTGTAAATATCAGCAATAGTGATTTTGTTTCAAAATAGTGACATCGCTAAAAAAAAAGTAAAATAGTGAATTTTTTCCAAATAGTCACATTTTTTTAAAAAAAGTGTAAGATAGTGTCAATAGTAGAAATAGCGAATTTTTCCAAAGAGTGGTATCTTTAAAAATGTGTAAGACAGTGTTAAATAGTGTGAATAGTTGCATGATTAAATTTGCTTTAAATAGTGTAAAAAAGTAAACTTGCTCCAAAAAAATGTTAAATGGTGTCAATCGCTCAAAAACAGTGTCAGAGAGTTTCAATAATGTCACAATTGAATTTTTCGTTTGCTATCGCCAAAAAAGGCAACTCATTTTAATAGTGACAATTACGGATTTTTTTTCAAAATAATTGCATTGCTCAGTAATGTGACAAATAGTGTCAATAGTGCTATGAGTGAATTCTTTTTTTTTTAATACTGGTAAAAAAACGAAAAAAAATGTAAATAGCAGCAATAGTGGAATTTGTTTCGATATAGTTTCGTCGATCAAGAAAAAAGGTCAAGCAGTGTCAATAGTGGCATGAATACATTTTTTAAAAACTAGTGTAAAAAAGTAGCAATACTCAAAAAAAAAATTATAAATTGTGTGAATAGTGGCATGCATAATTTTTTTTTCTACCAAATATTAACATCTAAAAAAATAATAAAAAATTTAATTTGTTAAAAATAGTGGCATCGCTAAACAAATATTAACAAGTGTAAATAGCAGCAATAGTGATTTTTTAAAATAGTGACGCGCTAAAAAATAGTGAAATAGAGTCAATAATATAAATAGCGAATTTTTCCAAATAGTCGCATATTTACAAAAAAGTGTAAGATAGTGTCAATTTGGTATCGCTAAAAATGGATTTTTTTTTCTTTAAAATAGCGGCATCGCTTAGAAAATAAGGTGGCAAAAGTGGCATAGGTCAAATTTTTCAATAACAATAAAATAGTGTCAATAGCGAAATAAATTGTTTTTTCTTCAAAATAGTGTCTAAATAGTGAAAGCTAGAAAAATAAATAATAATAGATATAGAAATAAAAATAGAAAAAATCTTTAAAAAATAGTGCCAAATGTTGTCAATAGTGGCATGCGTCGAATTTTTTCCCAAATAATTTAAAAATAGTGGCATAGCTCAAAACCAAAATGAAATGGTTTCAATAGTGTTATAAGTGAATTTTTATTTTTGGTATCGCAAAAAGGCCGAATAATGCAAATTGGGGTCATAGTTTGATTTTTCCGAAATAGTGGTATCGCTTAAAGAAATTGTCAATTTCAATAGTGGCATGAGTCTAATTTTTCAAATAATAAGATATTTTTAATAAAATATAAAAAAGTTTCAATACTATCATAAGTGAATTTTTTTCGTTTTTTTCAATATCAACATTGGTAAAAAAATGTAAAATAGTGTCAATAGTTGCATGAGTAAATTTTCAAAACAGTGGCATCACTCAAGAGAAATTGTCAAGCATTTGCAATAGTGTCAAAAGTGAATTTTTTGTTTCGTATCGCTGAAAAAATCCCAATAATATCAATAGTTGCATTAATGGATTTTTTTAAATAGTGGCGCCGCTTAAAAAAAAGGTGTAAAAATGGGCATATGTCAATTTTTAAACAAAAACAAATAGTTTCAATAGTGACATGACTGGATTTTTTTTTAAATCGTGTCTAAATACTGGTATCGCTAAAAAAAATAGTGTCAATAGTGGAATGAGTCGATTTTTTTCTTCAAATAGTGGCATCTTTAAACAAAATTGTTAAATAATGTCAATAGTGGCATAAGCGGTATTTTCTCAAGATACTGCCATCGCTAAAAAACTGAAATAATGTCAATAGCAGCAATATGAACTTTTTCACACAGTGACATCTTTTACAAAAGTGTTAAGAAAGTGGAATCGCTCTAAGATAATTTCAAATGGTGTCAACAGTGGCATGCATCGAATTTTTTTCGAAATAGTAATATCGCTTACTGAAATTTTCAATTTCAATAGTGGCATAAGTCTATTTTTTCAAATATTAAAAAATATTTTGAAAAAATTGTAAAATAGTGTCAATAGTATAGTAGCATTAGTGGATTTTGTCAAAAAAATGGCATCACTCAAAGAGTGTAATTTTTTCAAAACACTGTCATCGTTCAAAAAAGTAAAATAGTCTCAATAGTTGAATGAGTAATTTTTTTCAAATAGTTTTAAACAACAAGCATTGCTTCAAAAAAATTTATATATACATATCAAATGGTGTCAATAGTGACATGAGTGGATTTTTTTTAAAAATAGTGGCATCGCTCAAAAGAAATTATCTAATATTTTCAACAGTGCCAAAATTGAATTTTTTTGTATCGCTAAAAAAAATCCCAATAATGTCAATAGTGGTATTAATGGATTTTTTTTTCAAAATAGCGGCATCGCTTAGAAAATAAGGTGGGAAAAGTGGCATAAGTCACATTTTTCAATAACAAAAAAAGTGTCATCAGTGACATACCTAATTTTTTTTCAAAATAGTGTCTAAATAGTGGAAGCGCTAAAAAAATAGTCTCAATAGTGGAATGAGACGATTTTTTTATAATAGTGGCATCTTTAAAAAATAGTGCCAAATGGTGTCAATAGTGGAATGCGTCGAATTTTTTCCCAAATAATTTAAAAATAGTGGCATAGCTCAAAAGCAGTTTTAAAAAGTTTCAATAGTGTTATAAGGGAACTTTTATGTTTGGTATCGCAAAAAAGCCCAATAATGAAAATAATGGCTTAATTGGATTTTTTCGAAATAGTGGTATCGCTTCAAGCAATTGTCAATTTCAATAGTGACATGAGTCTATTTTTTCAAATATTAAGCTATTTTTAATAAATTATAAAACAAGTTTCAATAGTACCATAAGTGACTTTTTGTTTTTTTTTCAAATATCAACATTTATAAAAAAATTTTAAATAGTGTCAATAGTTGCATGAGTAAATTTTTTTCAAATAGTTTAAAAAAAGCGGCATTGCTTCAAAAAAAAATTAATACACATACATATCAAATGGTGTCAATAGTGACATGAGTGGATTTTTTTTTTCAAAATAGTGGCATCGCTCAAAAGAAATTGTCAAATATTTTCAATAGTGTCAAAAGTGAATTTTTTGTTTCGTATCGCTAAAAAAAATCCCAATAATGTCAATAGTTGCATTAATGGATTTGTTTTCTTAAAAAAAGTTGCATCGCTTTAAAAAAAGGTGTCAAAAGTGGAATGAGTTGATTTTCTTTTAAAATAATATGAAAATAGTGAAGTTTCTCACCAAGAAAAACATCCACTGCTGAAATCCTTTGCGACTGTATTTCTGCAAGCAACCTTGTCTAATGAATTTCCGGTCTCCCTGGACTAGATGGTCAAAACCGCTTATGTCTCTTTGCAATTCGCAAAGCTGAACAAGATTTTCCTGTAAAAAAATCAAAACAAAGAACAAATTAAACTCTCCTTTTCTCCTGGCTATAAATAATTCACTAAACTTACCGCTTGATGCAAAATTGTGAAAGCCTCAAGTAATGTTTCTCCGAGTCTGTCTCTAGCAGCTAAGCAGTCTTCGAAATCTGTGTGATCTTTCGGATAATGATCTAGTAACCCTTAAAAAATGAAAAACAAACGAAAAAAACGCTTATTAAATATTTATACTCACGGGCCTCTCAGTCCTTATTTGAGAAATTCAAAAAAGTGCGAATAGTATCATAGATTTTGAAAAATAGGAGCAAAATTATGTCATGCAATTGTTTAAATATTTAATCGAGAAGTTAACTTTTTTTTAATAATCTCACATAAAAATATGCGAAATTGTTGCAAATCTTTTTTAAAGAAAAAACCTATAAGTTTAGATATTTGTTGAAATTCATATGCAGAATTTCTGAAAATAAAACCAAGAATTTCTAACGAATAAATTTGGATAACCGCCATAAAATGTTTCTATATTAGAAAAAATATAACAATATGATCCTAAAAAAAAGAAAAAATTTTATTTTTTGAACACTTGAAATCTATTGAAATCCTCTAACAGTTTCTGAGAAACTTGTCAATTTTTTTAAATCCCTTGGCATCCTTTAAGTTCCTCGAAATCCTATAAAAGTTTTCTATTATTTGACACTTTTTGATTTCCTACGAAATTCTTTTAGAACCGTTAAAAATGTTTAAATATTGTGAATTTTTAACAAAATAGTTGAATCTTCAAACAAAGAATTTCATTTTCAACCAAAAAGTTGAATTTTTAATAAGTAAACAATGAAATTTCTACTAAAAGAGATGAATTTTCGAATCAACATGACGAATTTTCAAAGAGATTTCAAATTTAAACCAAAAAAAGATTTTTTCAGTCCATAAAGAAGAAAAATTTATCTAAAATGTTGAATTTTCAAGCCAAAAAGATCAACTTTGTACAAAACAGTTAAATTTTCAATCGAGAAAATTAATTTTCGAACAAAAACAACGGACTTTCGAGAATTTATAGAAATTTCCTATCAAATATTTAAATTTTCAAACTCGAAAAGATCGACATTTTACAATTGAATTTTTCAACCGGAATTTATGAATTTTCAACAAAAAATATATTCGTTGATGTTAGCCAAACAATATTTTTATTGTAAATAAAAAACATTTGAATATAACCAACAAAAAAAAGGAATTTTCTACAAAAAAAAAGACGAAATGTACACAGGAAAAAAATGTCAATGGAACTATTGAACTTTTCATAAAAAAAGAACGAATTTTAAGGACAAATAACTTTTTCCTTGAAATTTTATATTTTCGGGTTGAAAATTTAAAATCCATTTTTTCCCCCTTGAAAAATGCATATTTCAGTAGAAAATTAAACTATTTCGATGGAAATGTAACTATTTTAGTAAAACTTAAACTATTTAAGCTAAAATTCCTTTTTTTCTTAAATAATTTTTTATACGAAAATTTAATTATTCGTTTCTTCATTTAAAATTTATCCGTTTAAGGTGGCAATTCGACTTTTTGGAAGAAAATTTGTTTGAGATTCTTCTTGAAGTGCAATTTTTTAAAGGGAAAATTTAACTTTTACACTTTCGATTAAAAATTCATATTTTTAAGTTGAAAATTTAACAATTTGATAGAAAATTCATGTATGTGGTAAAAAAATGAACTATTTTGTTGAAAATTCATTTTTATATTTCTATAGATTATTAAAATTGCCATTTATTTATCGCAGGCTTCACAGTTTTTTCCATTCCTTTTTTCATTTTTCGATATTAAATTTTTGGCGAAAAATTTATCTTTTTTGGGGTAAACATTTTGTTATTTGGTTCGAAATTCAATTAATTTATTGGATATTCAACAATTTGAAAAAATCATACTTTTTAGTTAAAAATTCCTTCTTTTGGCTTGAAAATTAAACTATTATATGGAAAATGGTTTTCTTTCGTGACTACATTTTTTTTACGGAAATTTGCAAATACTTTTTTTTTTTATAGTTTTGTCTCGAAAATTTCACAATTTGGTAGAAAAATTATTTATTTTGTTGAAACTTCATGTCTTTTATTAGAAAACCCATTTTTTTTCGCAAAAATCAATTTTTTTTAAAAGAAAAATTGAGCATTTTGTTGAAAATTCGTCTTTGTTGATTAAATCCAACTGTTTTTCTAATTAAAATCTTTTTTCTTAAAATATCAACTACTACTTTATTTTTCATTATAAATTTATATTTTCAGGTTGAAAATTAGTTTATTTTTTGAAAAGTAACTTTTTTTAACTAAAAATTTAAATGTTTTTGTTGAAAATTCGACTGATTAGTTGTAAATTGCCTCTTTTTAAAAATTAATATTCTCGGGTTCAAATTCAATTTTGGTGGCTAATTAATTTTGTTGGTTAAAAATCAATTATTTTGTTGAATAAAACTGTGTTTTTAGAATAAAAAGATTAAATTAACTTTTTTGTTGAAAATTTATATTCTAGGGTTGAAAACTTGTTTTATAAAAAAATCTATATTTTTGGCGTAAAAATTTAACAAATATGATTTATATTTATTTACTTTCTGGACGTAATTTTTTTTTCATAGTCAATTTGAACAATTTTTTTAACACAGTTTTAGCTCGAAAATTTAACAATTTAGTATAAAATTAATTGATTTGGTGCATATTTTCGGTTGAAAATGAATATTCTTTGGTTTAAAAATTCTAGTATTTAGTAAAAATTGACTTCTTTTCTTGAAAATTCTTTTTTTTGTGAATAATTTATTTATTTTGGTTTAATTTTGGTAAAATAATAATCTTGGTTAAAAATTAAACTATTCGGTTAAAAATTTACGTTTTTTCTAATTCTTTATTTCTGGTAGAAAATTAATCTTCTTGGTTGAAATTTCATATTTTGATTGAAAACTTAACGATTCATTTAACAAATTAAACTAGTCTATTGAAAGCTAATGTTTTTGGCTACAAAATTCAACATTTTTAATAAAATTTATATTATTTATTGATTAAAAAATCTCTCTTGGGAGAAAACTTCTTATTTTCAGGTTAAAAATTCAACTTCTTCGTTCAAGCTTGATCTAATTAAAATTTTTTTTTTTAAACCCCGTTTTTCTTTGTTTCTAAAAATAAGGTTTTTAAGGGAAAATTAATTTTATAATTGAAGTAAAAATTTGTTAAAAATTCGTCTTTTTAATTTAAAAAATAATAATCTTTGCTATATATCTTAACTCTTTGGGTAAAAATTTACTCATTTTTTTGGAAAATTAATATTTTTATTGAAAATTTAACGGTTTGGTTAAAAAATAAGCCGTTTTATTGACCGTTAATTGTTTTAACTACAAAATTCAACATTTGAAATGAAATTTTTTTTAATTGATTAATAAATCTCTCGTTGTCAAAAACTTCGTTTTTTTAGGATAAAAATTCAACTCCATGGTTGAAATTTGAACTAATTTCCTAAAAGTTTTTTATATTAAGATTCATAATTTTATTTAAAAAATCGTTAATTTAATAAAAATAATAATCTTGTTTGAAAATTTAACTCTTCAGTTAAAAATTTACGTATTTTGTTTAAATACTTCTCTTTTTTGGTAGAAAATTAATCTTCATAGCTGGAAATTCATATGTTCATTGAAAATTTAACGATTTAGTTAACAATTAAACTGCTTCATTGAAAGCTAATTTTTTTGGCTACAAAATTCAACATTTTTGATAAAATTTATTTTCTTTATTGATTTAAAAACCTCTCAGGTTGAAAATTCAACTATTTTATACAAAATTGATCTTTTTGGCTTTAAAATTCAAATTTGGTGGATAATTAATTTTGTTGGTTAAAAATTCATTATTTTGTTAAATAAAACTGTGTTTTTAGAAAAAAATTAACTTTTTTTGTCGAAAATTTATATTCAAGTATTGAACATTCAATTGTTTTATAAAAAATGTATACTTTTTATTTCAAAATTCCTCCTTTTGGCTTAAAAATTAAACAAATTTGATTAAAATTTCTTTTTTTTTTTGACATAATTTTTTTTTCATTGTAAATTTTAACAGTTTTTTTAAACGCAGTTTTAGCTCGAAAATTCAACAATTTAAGAGAAAATTTAATGATTTTCTACATTTCCGGTTCACAATTGATATTGTTTGGTTTAAAAATTAAAATGTTTTGTAAAAACTCATTTATTTTATTGAAAATTCTTCTTTTTTGGTAGATAATTTATTTTTGTTAAATTTTGGTAAAATAATAATCTTAGTTGAAAATTAAACTATTCAGTTAAAAATTCGATTTTTTTAAAATTCTTTATTTCTAGTAGAAAATTAATCTTCTTAGTTTAAAATTAATATTTTTAATGAAAATTGAAACATTTAGTTAAAATTAATCCGCTTTATTGAAAATAATGTTTTTGGCTACAAAATTCAATATTTGCAATGAAATTTTTTTTATATTGAATAATAAATATCTCTTGGTCAAAAACTTCGTTTTTTTTTAGAATAAAAACTGAACTCCATGGTTGAAATTTGAAGTAATTTCCTAAAAAAAAAATTGCATTTTAAATTCATAATTTTATTTAAAAATTCGCTAATTAAAAAAAAATAATAAGCTTTGTTAAAAAGTCAAATCTGGTTAAAAATTGACGACTTTTGCTGAAAATTCTCTTTTTTTGGTAGAAACTTAATCTTCTTGGTTAAAATATCATTTTTTTCACTGAAAATTTAACTAAAATTGATATTTGGCTTGAAAATTTATTGCTTAAACTATTTAGTTGGAAATGTATGTAATTTTTTTTTAACTTCCTATTTTTGGTAAAAAAATAATAATTGTGGTTGGAAGTTCATATTTTCATTGAAAATTTAACGAGTTAGTTAACAATTAAACTGCTTTATTGAAATGTAATGTTTTTGGCTACAAAATTCAACATTTTTAATGAAAATCATTTTCTTCATTGATTAAAAAATCTCTCTTGTTAAATTTAAAAATTAATTTTTTTGGCTGGAGATTCAAAATTTTATTTGAAAAATCGTTTTTCTTTGTTTATAAAGATTAGGTTTACAAGTGAAAATTAATTTTACTTAAAAATTCGCCAATTAAAAAAAAAGCTTGGTTAAAAACTCAACTCTTTGGTTAAAAATTGACGCATTTGTTAAAAATTCTTCTTTTTTTGGTAGAAAATTAATCTTCTTGGTTGAAATATCATTTTTGTCATTGAAAATTTAACTAAAATTCATATTTTGGCTTGAAAATTTATTGTTCAAACTACTGACTTGGAGACGTATGTAATTTTTTTTTTAAATCCTATTTTTGGTAAAAAAAAAATAATCTTGGTTGAAAACTCAATTCTTTAGTTAAAAAATTACGTATTTTGTTTAAAATTCTTCTATTTTTTTTGTAGAAAATTATTCTTCTTTGTTGGAAATTTACATTAACATTGAAAATTTAAATATTTAGCTAACAATTAAACTGCTTTATTGAAATCTAATGTTTTTGACTTTAAAATTCAACATTTTTGATAAAATGTATTTTCTTTATTGATTAATAAACCTCTTTTGGTACGAAAAACTTGATTTTTTTCAGTTCAAAAATTCTACTTCTTGATTGAAATTGAAACTAATTTCTTAAGTTTTGTTATTAGAAGATTCATAATTTTATTTAAAATTTCGTTCTTCTTGTAAAAGAAAAATAATAAGTTTTTTTTTAAAATTACGTTTTTCCTCAAAATTCTTCTTTTTTTTTGGTAGAAAATTAATATTTTTGTTTTAAAATTTATTTTTTTATTGAAAAGATAACTCTTTTATTAAAAATCCAGCTGCCTGGTTACAAGTTAACTTTTCGGTTAAAAATTGATATTCTAAGATTAAAAATTCAACTGCTTTATAAAAAATGTATATGTTGGCTTGAAAATTTATTGCTCAAACTATTTAATTGAAACTGTATGTAATTGGTTAACAATTGTATTTTTGGTTAACAATTTACGTATTTTCTTGAAAATTCTTCGTTTCTGGAAGAAAAATAATCTTCTTGGTTCAAAAATTAAGCTCTTTTTTTGAAAGCTAATATGTCAAGTTAGAAAAATTCAACATTCCTCATAAAATTTATTTTCTCTACAGATTAAAAAATCGTCCGTTTTTTTTCTTTAGAAATATTCGCGAAACAAAATAAAAAACAAAACCTTTCTTGGTTTAATATTTATCCTTTATAAGTTGGCAACTCGACTATTGGGTAGAAAATCTATCTATTTCTTTGAAAATTGGTCTATTTGCTCAGAAAATTAATTTTTTTGTTGAAAAATAATACCCTATTGTTTAAGGATGCAATTATTTTGTTAAAAACAGCCCTTTTTTGTTTAATAAAAATCGTTGAAAATAAGTTTTTCAGGTTTAAAAGTCAACTGTTCTCTAAAACATTCGACTTTTTAATTTTAATTTGTTAAAATTATGTTTAAAAAAATGGGTAGAAAATTAGCTTCGTCAATCGTCCACTTCTTAAAAAAAAGCAGCGTGGCAGTTTTGAATGGAAGAAAAAAATTCCGAACATTTCACGGTTTTTTCCCGGTTCGCACACATTTTTCCCGGTCAATAAAATGTTAAAAAGCGAACTCTATTTTAATTATTTTCCAATTTAATGTTAATATAAAATAAGCAATAAATTGAAGCATTTAAAGTGGAACTCTTGAATTTTGTACTTTTAAAATTTAAGTTTAACAGTTTTTTAATTCAAAAATGTTGTATTCAAATTATAGACTTCGAAGATTTAGAGTAAGTTCCAAACAAATAAATCCACGTTAAGGTTTTAAATACTTAGTTGAAAATTCACATTTTCATTGAAAATTTAACGATTTAGTTCACAATTAAACTTATTTATTGAAAGCTAAAGTTTTTGGCTACAAAAGTCAACATTTTAGATAAAATCTATTTTTTTTTTGTAAAAAAACTTGGTTTGTTCAGTTTAAAAATTCAACTTCTTGGTTGAAATTTGAACTAGTTTCTTAAGTTTCTTCGTTTTGCGGTAGAAAATTGATCTTCTTCGTTGAAAATTCATTTTTTGATTGAAAAGATAACTATTTTATTGAAAATTCAATTGCCTGGTTGCAAGTTAACTTCTCGGTTGAAAATTGATATTCTCGAATTAAAAATTCAACTGCTTTATAAACTGTATGTAATGTACTACTGTATGTAATTTGTGAAAAATTGTATTTTTGGTTAAAAATGTACGTATTTTCTTGAAAATTCTTCTTTTCTGACAGAAAAATAATCTTCTTTGTTCAAAAATTAATTTTTTTCATTAAAAATTTAACTATACTTGGAAAAATTAAACTCTTTTTTGAAAGCTAATATGTGAAGCTAGAAAAATTCAACATACTACATAAAATTTATTTTCTACACAGATTAAAAGATCTCCCTCGATTGAAAATTCCTCTTTTCAATTCAAAAATAGTGTCCTTAATGTCCGTTTTTTTCTCTCAGAAGATTCGCAACAGTCTCATTGCTTAAAAAAATGTTTTAAAAAAACGAAAAAGATATAAATAAAAAAGCCAAGAATAAAATTTAACAGAAAAAAAACTGAATCTCACTATCGATAATACTGTTGTAGTGGAATAATCGCTGCAGCGGCTTCAAAAGAAAGGAGCTCAGCGGCAGGTAGCAATGTTTCTGAGATTCAAAATCCCGACACAATTGATCGAACTGCTTGGAAGTTCGAATCGAATATTCCATTTTCTCGAGAACGGGCATCAAATTTTCCAAGTACTGGTCGTAAAGCGGCAGAATATTTAAAAGTGTATTGTAAAGAAAATCGCCTATATTGTGCCTCGCATTGCTTTCCCACCGCGCCAAGCGAGCCTCCATTTCTTGCAGGCAAGGACCATGTGCATCGGCAAGAAATTCCAGCAAAGTCACCACAGAGTCGCCCTCTGTGTCCGACTCTTTCGTCAATTCCTCTCGGAACCACTAGAAAAAATTCAAACATTTTTTTGCCATTTACTACTCACTTGATAATGAGAAATTTTATATTTTTTTTTCTAGGATCATTTGGAAACTCACGAGGTTTATGACATCCAAATCTTTCTTGTACGTTCTTTCTGTCATGAGAAGCTCTTTTGCGATGAAGTATGCTTTGTCAATCGGCCACTTCTGAAAATTAAAAAAAAAAAAAACGAATAATCAATCTTTTTGTTTTCTTAAAAAAAAAGATTTAGAGTATTTCAAAAGATTTGGAATGAATTCCTAGAATTTCGAAAGATTTTAATTATTTTTAGGAATGCTTAAAGCATTCAAACGTTTTAATAGATTTTGAAATTTTTTTTAATATTTTAAGGCAGTTTACTGCATTGTATTACAAGAATTAATCAAGGGATTTGATATTATTTTACAGATTTCCTAAAATTTGTATCAAAATGGATAAATTTTCAAATCTAAATGATGATTTTTCAACAAGAGTTAAAATTTCAACCAAGAAAGATTTCTCAGTCTATAAAGAAAACAACTTGTTTAATCTAAAATCTTCAATTTCCATGTTAAAAAGATAAACTTTGTACAAAAAAGTAAAATTTTCAATCGAGAAGATTATTTTTCAAACAAAAACGACATACTTCGAGAATTTACAGAAATTTCTAATCAAATATTTAGATTTTCAAACTCGAAAATTGAATTTTTCAACCGTAATTTATGAATTTTCAAAAAAAAATGTATTAGTTGATGTCAGCCTAACAAAATTTTACTTTAAAATAAAAAACAGTTATTATTAAAAACGTAATGCACACAGGAAAAAAAGGCAATCGAACTATTGAATTTTTCACAAAAAAAAGAACGAATTTTAGGACAAATAATTTTTTCGTTAAAATTTTATTTTTTCGGCTTGAAAATTTAAAACTATTTAACTGAAAATTCCTTTTTTTCTTTAATAATTTTTTATACGAAAATTTAAGTATTCCTTTCTTGATTTAAAGTTTATCCTTTACAAGTTGAAAATTCGAATTTTTTGAAGAAAATCCATCTATAATTTTGTTTGAGGTTCTTGTTGAAGCGCAATTTGTTAAAGGAAAATTTAACTATTCCATTTTCGGTTGAAAATTCATATTTTTTACTTGAAAATTTAACTATTTCATAGAAAATTCATGTATTTGGTAAAAAATTTAACTATTTTGTTGAAAATTCATCTTTATGTTTCTATAAATTATTGAAATTCCCATTTATTTATCGCAGGCTTCACAGTTTTTTCATTTTTATTTTCATTTTTCCACTCAAATTACAACTAAATTTGGAGAATCCAATGAGAACATGAAACTATACTCGGCTAAAAGTTCCTTCTTTTCGGTTGAAAAGGCTGCTATCAAATTTTGTTGTTTGGTTCAAAAATGAACTATTTTGTTAACAATTCAATACTTTAAAAAAATCGTACTTTTTAGGTAAAAATTCCTTCTTTTGGCTTAAAAATTAAACTATTATATTAAAATTTGTTTTCTTTCATGACTACAATTTTTTACGGAAAATTTCAAATACTTTTTTTAATATAGCTTTGTCTCGAAAAATTTCACAGTTTGGTAGAAAAATGAACGATTTGGTTGAAAAAATATTTATTTTCTTGAGAATTCATCTCTTTTATTATCAAATCTATTTTTTGCTCAAAAATCAATTTTTGTTGCAAAAAATTGAGTATTTTGTTGAAAAGTCGTCGTTGTTCGTTAAATCCACGTGTTTTTTTTTAAATTAAAATATTTTTTGTTGAAATATCAACTACTATTTCATTTTTCATTGAAAATTTATCTTTTCAGGTAGAAAATTAAACTAATTTCTTAAAATTTCATTTTTTTATTAATGATACATCATTTTATTTGTAAGGAAAAAACATTTTTTATTAGTAAAGAAAGCAAAAATAAGTTTAATCTAAAATCTTCTATTTCCAAGCCAAAAAGATAAACTTTGTACAAAACAACATTTCCAAAGAAATATCTAAATTTTCAAACTCGAAAAGATTAACTTTTTACCAAAAATGGAATAGTTAATTTTTCTTTAAAAAAAATTATTTTTAGTTAAAAAAAAGGATATTTCGTGCAACACAGATGAATTTTTCAACAAACAAAAAAAAATTTCAACCAAAAAGGTAATTTCCAACAAAATTTAATAGTTGATATTTCAGCCAAAAAAGATTTTTATTTTAAATCAAAAAAGTTGAATTTACCATACAAAGACATGTTTTCAACAAAAAACTTGAATCCTTAAGTTGAACAGACTCATTTTGAAACAAATTAATTTTGCTCTTGAAAATTAATATTTTTTGTTTAAATATTCATTTTTTTGCTCGAAAAACCAATAGTTTGATAAAACTATTGTTTTGAAAAAACAAATCAAATATTTGGTAGAAAATCTATCCATTTCTTTGAAAATTGGCCTATTTGGTTAGAAAATTAATTTTGTTTGTTGAAAATGCATAATTTTGTTTGAGGATTCAACAATTTTGTTAAAAAACATATTTTTAGATTAAATAAAAAATAATTTTTTCCGGTTTTTTAAAAATGCATGTTATATGGGAAAAGGGGAAACATAAAGGGGAAACATAAACGGGAAATAGAAAAGGGGTAAAGGAAACGGGGAAACTGAAAAGGATGAAAAGGGAAAAGGGGAAGGGAACGGGAATGAGGGGAAAAGAGAAAAATAAAATGGCAAAGGGGAAAGAGAAAGAGGCTAAAGGTTAAGGGGAAAGGAAAAATGAGAGTAAATAGGGGAAAGGAATTGGGAAAATGGGAACAGGAGAAAAGAAGGTAGTAAACGGTGTTAGAGAAAACTTGCAAAGGTAACGGGGAAGGGGGAAATTGTAAAGGGTGAAAAGGGGAAGAGCAAAGGGAACGGGAAAAGGAAAACGTTAAACGGGAATGAGAGGAAAAAAGAAAAATAAAGAGGCGAAGGGGAAAGAGAAAAAGGATAAATATCACGGAGAAAGGGGGAAAGGAAAAGGGGAAACGGTAAAGGACGAATAAGAATAGAAAGAAAAATAAGGATTGGAGAAATAGAAAAATGGTAACTGGAAGGGGGAAGTTGGAAAGGATGAAAAGGGGAAAGAGGATAGGGAACGGGAATGAGAGGTAAAGAGAAAAATAAAAGGGCCAAGGGGGAAAGAGAAAAAGTGTAAAGATTAAGAAGAACGGAAAAGGGGGAATTATGAAAAGGGGCAAAGGGAAACTGTCAAGGGGAAAAGAGAGAAATAAATTATGCTAGATAAAACTAGTAAAGGTAACGGGGAAGGGGGAAATTGTAGAGGGCGAAAAGGGGAAAGAGGAAAGGGAACGGGAAAGAGAAAATGGGTAAACGTTACGGAGAAAGAAGGAAAGGAAAAGGGAAAATTTTAAAAAGGAAAAGGGGAAACGGTAAAGGTGAATGGAAATAGGAAGAAAAAACTGAATGGGGAAATAGAAAAGT
The DNA here is from genome assembly GCA_010014905.2 of Druon quercuslanigerum. Lineage (NCBI taxonomy): Eukaryota > Metazoa > Arthropoda > Insecta > Hymenoptera > Cynipidae > Druon > Druon quercuslanigerum. The sequence continues at coordinate 22,388 of JAAAKG020162953.1, forward strand.
GATAACGGGAACGGGGAAACTGGAAAGAGTGAAAAGGGGAAAGCGGGCCGGGAACGGGAATAAAGGTAAGGAGAAAAATAAAAAGGGAAATAGAAAAAGTGTAAAGATTAAGAAGAAAGGAAAAGGGGGAATTATAAAAAGGAGGAAAGGGAAACTGTCAAGGGGAATGAGGAAAAGGAAAAAATGGGAAAGGGTGAAAATGGTAAAGGAAAGGGGGGAAATGGGAAGAGACAAATAAATGGGAAAAGAGAAAAGGGGCTAAGGGAACGGAGGGGAAGGGGAAAGAAAAAGAGGCTAAAGGTTAAGGGGAAAGGACAAGCGGAAATTATGAGAAGAAAAAGAGGAAACGGTAAAGGGGAATGGGAAAAAATAATAGAGTAAAAAGGGGAAAGAAATTGGGGAAATGGGATCAGGGTAAAAGAGAGAAATAAAGGGTGTTGGAGAAAACTTGAAAAGGTAACGGGAATTAGAGGAAAAAAGAAAAATAAAGATGCGAAGGGTAAATGTCACGGAGAAAGGGGGAAAGGAAAAGAGGAATTTATGAAAGGAGAAAGGGGAAACGGTAAATGTAAGAGAGTAAAAAGGGGAAAGAAATTGGGGAAATGGGATCAGGGTACAAGAGAGAAATAAAGGGTTTTGGAGAAACTTGAAAAGATAACGGGAATGAGAGGAAAATAGAAAAATAAAGATGCGAAGGGTAAGTTTCACGGAGAAAGGGGGAATGGAAAAGGGGAAATTTTGAAAGGAAAAATTTTGAAAGGGGAAAGGGGAAACGGTAAATGTAAATGGGGAATGCGAATAGAAAGAAAAATAAGGAATGGGGAAATAGAAAAATGGTAACTGGAACGGGGAAGTTGGAAAGGGTGAAAAGGGGAAATAGGGCAGGGAACGGGAGGCAAAGAGAAAAATAAAAGGGCAAGGGGAAAGAGAAAAAGTGTAAAGATTAAGAAGAAAGGAAAAGGGGAAATTATTAAGAGGCAAAGAAAAACCGTCAAGGGGAAAAGAGAGAAATAAATGATGTTAGAGATAACTTGTAAAGGTAACGGGGAAATTGTAAAGGGTGAAAAGGGGAAAGAGAAAGGGAACGGGAAAAGGAAAACGTTAGACGGGAAGGAGAGGAAAAAAGAAAAATAAAGGGGCGAAGGGGAAAGAGAAAAAGGATAAAAAAAGTAGAAAAAAAGTATAAAAAAAAAGTAAGAAGTAGAAAAAGAATATACGTTACGGAGAAAGGAGGAAAGGAAAAGGGGAAAAGGTGAAGGTGAATGGGAACATAAAGAATAAAATGAATGGGGAAATAGAAAACAGATAACGGGATCGGGGAAATTGGAAAGAGTGAAAAGAGGAAAGCGGACAGGGAACGGGAATAAAGATAAAGAGAAAAATAAAAGGGGAAAGGGGCAAGAGAAAAAGTGTAAAGATAAAGAAGAAAGGAACAGGGGTAACCGTCAAGGGAAATGAGGAAAAAGGGAGAAAGGGTGAAAAGGGTAAAGGAAATAAGGGGAATGGGAAGAGACAAATAAATGGGGAAAGAGAAAAGGGGCTGATGGAACGGGGAAATTGGAAAGGGTGAAAACGGTAAAGGAAAGGGGGGAAATGGGAAGAGAGAAATAAAAGGGGAAAGAGAAAAGGGGATAAGGGAACGGGGAAATTGGAAAAGTGAAACGGTAAAATAAGAATTTTCTACTTGTTTAAATTACCTTTGTTCTTCTAACTTCAATGTCCTCGACTTCCCCATTCCTCATAGTTTTCACAGGACTGAGTTCCGGCGTATTTACCATACTGAAATTGCTGATTTCTGGCACACCATTGGCCTTTTTTTCCGGCGACTTTGAATTCGCGAATAACGAGTTGTTGTTCTCTTTTTTTGGCGACAGATCTTCTTTCTCGGTTTCTGAATCTGTAAGAAACGAATAGTTAGTCATCTCGCAATTCAAAATCCTAAAAAGATAATATATAAAAAATTAGAGGAAGTTTTAAAACGCCATCATATAAAATAATAAACTAAAGGTCAGCAGGCTAGAGAGCGTCATGCTTCGGTGCTATTAAAAATTTTGTTCAATTTAAATATTGGGAAATTGATGAAATCAGCAAAAAAAAGTCTGGGAATAAATGGGTATTCTCTCCTTCCATTCGACTTCTGGAATTTTTCCGAAAAGTTTTCCTCTTCCCATTTTTCTTAAGCAATTCTATAAAAAAATGATAAAGTCTTGAAATAGTAATTTTTCAACAAAAGGCTAAGCAACTGAAAAGTGCAAAAAATACTCGATTACTCAAATGCACATTTAATCAAGGCAAGCATGTCTCTTGAAGAGTCTCAAGAATACAAATCTAACAAACGTGCTCAACTGCTCACATTTGCAAACCGTAGCACGAAATAAAAATTAGCACAAGAAGACGAAAGTACGTAAGAAAAAGAGACAAAAAAAAACGAAACGAAAATCTATCAAAATCGAGTCTGAGCGAAGCTTTATTTATTGACATAAAATAAATGAAAAATATTTTAATGCCGGACTCAGACTCGAAATAATATTTGGATGCACTACTGATCACAAATCATTCGTATACGAGGAGAAAAAAATATTCACAGATAGGTTTCTTTGGGGATTACTCACACATGGTATATTGTCATCCAGTCGATCAACAATTCCAGGAGTGCGATAAAAAGATACGAAATAGAAAAGAAAACCAAAATATGCACGAGATCGAATCACAACCGGAAGTAAGGATATTCTTCAAAAAACCTGTGCGAAAATTAACAGGAAAGAGAGGATTTGATAGAGAGCAAATTTGGGTAAAAGGGGATTTCTTTTGTGGCCTCACAATCCCTATTTTGTAGACAAAAATTATAAAATAAGAAACGCTTTTAGATAATAAAGAAAATTTTCAAATTAATTAATTAATTAATTTAAATTAAAACTTTTTTTTAATGCCTTTATAAAATGAATAGCTTTAAAAATTTCCTATTTTTTGTTTCCCCTTTAAATTTTGGAAACTGGTAAAACTCGAAGGCTTTCTGGTTTCAATATTTTTTATTTTTAAAAACAAAAACATTCAAATAAAACAATTTCCCAATTTTAAGGATTTCAATTCGGAAGATTTTTGCAATAAATTCAAAACGAATAGGCCTTTCATTTTAAAAGAATAAAATTTGAAACAAATTTTTGAAACTTTCAAGATTCTATTTCAAAATTTATTATCTTTCTGAAACTAACATTTTCAGAACTTAATTTCTTAACAATTTTCACTGTTTACTTTTCAATTTCTAAAAGTTAATATTAAATTTCGTTTTAGAAATTTAAAAAAAAAACTATACATTTTTTAAACTTTGGAGATTCTGTTTTAAAATTTAAGCTCTTTCTAAAATAAATATTTTTAGAACTTTCATTCATTACCATTTTTTCTGTTTACTTTTCAAATTCTAAAAATTAACATTACATTTTTTATTTTAAATTTAAAAAACTATTGGAAAGCGGAAGGTCTTATAAATGTTGATGAAAGTTTTCAAGATTGAAAATTTTCATTGTTGCAAAATTAAAGAAATTAAGCTTTACAACTATGAAAACTTAAAAAACAGAGATTTTTAAATTCGAAAATTTTGAAACTCGAAGGCTTTCAGGCATTCAATTCCAAAACTATAAATGTTTGAAACTTTTAAGATTTTGTTTTAAAATTTCATATTTTTCTGTTTACTCTTAAAATTCTAAAAATTAATACTAAATTTTGAATTTAAATTTTCAAAAACTATTTGAATGCGGAAAATCTTTTCAATTTTGATGGAAGCTTTTATTCGAAATTTGTGAAACTCGAAAGCTTTTATTTTTTTATGTTTTTTATTTTTAAATCCAACGATGGCAAAATCTGGAAATTTACAAACTTAAAATATTTTTTAAAAAAATAATAAAATTTAAAAGCTACAAATTATGTGGAGCTTTCAAAATTATATTCTTAAGGTTTTAATATTTTTGATTTTAAACGATAAAGGCGGTCAAATCTGAAATTTCACGAACTTTAGGGATTTAAATTAGAAAATTTCGCTTTGCAATAATGTAAAAATAATCGACTTTGAAAATTGATATGATTTTAAAAACAATACATTCAGAACTTTTATTCCTAAAAAATTTATCTGTTTTTTTAAACATTCAAATTTTAAAAATCAATATTAAATTTCGTATTTGTCATCAGATAATAGTGTTACTTCTTCCAAAATCTTTTGTTTTCTTTTAAAAATCTGCAAATTAACATTACATTTTGCATTTTATTTTTCAGAAACTATTGGAAAGTGGAAGATTTGATCAATTTTGATGGAAGCTTTAAAAAATTTTAAATTCTGAAGCTTTCAAAGTACGGAAACTAAAAAAAATATATTTTGTAAATGAGAAAGTTGGAAATTTCAAAGGCATTTAGATTATATTTTGAAAACTTTGCGTTGAATTAAATTCTAAATAATAGGCCCTTAATTTTAAAACCGACAAAATTTAAAATCTACTATTTTTTTCATCTTTTAAGATTCTTTTTCTTTGATATCTTTCTAAAATGAACACCTTAATAACTTTTATTCCTTACAAATTTACCTTTTCTTCTTTTAAACAATACAAATGAACATTTAATTTCGTATTTAAAATTACAAATTTGGAAAAAAGCTTCTAAATTTAAAAGATTTTAACTTTGAGGGTTTTGATTGTTGTAAAATTCAAAATATTAATCTTTTAAACTAAGGACACTTAAAAAATATCGATTTTCAAATTCACAAAATTTAAATCTGCAATTTATACTATTTTCGGGAATTTAACAATGCAGGTTTTAAAATCTCGAAATAAAAATTTTCCGCAGTTTTATTTCCTTTCGGAAATTTTCATTTGTCAGAGAATTCCTAATTCGGTAAATTTTTTTCTGCACTTCAGCATTTTAAAAAATTCTAAAATTCTTTTAAAATATAAATTACTTTTCTCAAAGTTACCATACAAAATTTTCAAAGAAGCTAATAATAAAAAAAGACTGTCGAATTTCATCAATTTTAAATTGTAATTTTTTAAATTCTAAAATCTTCTTTTAAGCCTTAAAAAATTTGTTTAAATCTTTTTTATATTTAAAACAGCAAAAAACAGGAAATGAGAAAAAAAGGGACCAGAATGTGATGTATCTAAGCCCTAAAAATAAGAATTTTTATTCGCACAGGCTTGCACGATACGAAGGACAAAAGAAAAAAACGAAAAAAGAACCTGAAGAAACTAAAGCGAAATCAGTAGTAGGTCTGCATAGTGACTTTGTATATAATTTATTATTATATATTAATTATGTATCAATAATCAATGTACAATATACTCCTACATTTGGAATATCAATTTCTCTTTAGCCTGTTTCCCCGTGTGGTAACGCTCATCGGGGGAACCGTGCAACGGATATAGAGTTATAACAATTATGGTATTAATAATAATAATAATAATATTTTATAAATAACACGAATACAAATTAATGAAGAGCGTCGTGGTAACTATATTTCACTTTTTTTGTTTGTTATATTTCTACCATTCACTCTCTCACACGCTCTCCATTCATCACCTAAAAATTTATTAATAACATCCAAAAATTCCGTACAACTTATTAATATCGATAAAAACGTCGTATAGGAATAAGAAATTTTCAATGGAACACACATATCTGTCACTTCGAAAATAATGCACAGAAAAGTCAATATTTCTAACACCCTTTTGTGCACTGCCTTTGTTCAATTTTTTAAATAATTAATTGAAAAATATAAAAATTGAAAAAGGCACAAAACCGCAACGTACTTATACTTTGAAATCAATTCTTTTTGGCCAAAAAATTCCTAAATCAACCCTACATAAAAAATTTGCTTCATGTTTACTTAAACATCCACGATTCGGGGATCCCAAGCAAAAATGTAATTTTTGTGTGCACACAAAAGGGTTAATAAAATCAGTGACATTATTTTTGAAGTGGACGCACTTAATAAATTATTCTTTGGTATTTTGTCAAAATTCAAATTGCTTGAAAAATTGTTACGTTTGGGCAGTTGTAGTGACAGTTTTTTTTATTTTTCTTTTATACAAAGAGGTATACGTATATTTATCAAAAGGGTGCACGCGAGGGGATTTTTACTGATTGATCTATCAAAGAACAGAAACTTGATTAGTCTTTAATAAACTCCACTGTCTTCTAAGGTACTATTTTCTCAATTTGGACCATGCTCAAAAATCATGCAGTGAAATTTTATACTTTGATATTATTGATTGGGTGGATAAAATTAAGTATCAATTATAGAAACACACGTCAGGGAAAATAATCTTGTGATATTATCGATCGATGTTCGACGCTTCGACCCAACTTCCGAGCTTCAGTCTTTACATTTTTTCTTCTTCGATAAATTAAAGGCTCGGAAAGGAGAACCTAATGAGCGCTCGAGCAGTAGCCAGGAGTGGGGATGACGCGCAAAAAACGCGACGCACGAGAGAATGGAATCCGCTCTCTATCTCTTTCGTCGCGTTTTCTGCGCGTCATCCCCACTCCTGGCTACTGCTCGAGCG
>JAAAKG020162964.1:0-28931 GCA_010014905.2 Druon quercuslanigerum
TATATTTAGAATAGTTTTTTCACGGGGCTATCCCGGTATATCATCAGTCACGGACGCATTTATATAATGCAATCAAGTGATCTGATAAGAGCTTTGTGCTACGACATATTGGACAAAGCCTGGTTTATACCCCACCAATGACGGACTGTGTTTGAATTTCAATTCCTTATATTGTATTTCTTAAATTTTTAATGCTTTCACTCATGAAAGTGTTTACCACTCAAGGATGATAAATTCTTTCAAAAATCTCTTTTTAGTTTCCTCCAGGCCATATAGTATCATACAAAAGCTTCCATACTGCAAAGTTTATTTTCTAATCGTCATTCACTCGAGATTGAAAAATAATCAACGATGTGATGAAATAGAGGTTTAAATTTTTTATTTGGTCAAATACTCATTACCTTGGAACGGTTTATTTTATAACCCATTTTTACTGATAAATTCACTATTTCGATAGAGAATGACCACATAGTTAGTTTCCAAGGTAATTGTCTTCCTGGCATCGTTTTCAAAAGGTGGACGTTGAAATGCAGAAAAATATAGCGGAACACGTGAGACAGGGGTGGTAGGTTCAGAGGCAAGAGAGGCAGGGGCAGTTTGAGTCCGCCCCAATCAAATCGCTGCGGCCTGTCGTATCCGCTGGATACTAAAATTCCACTCGCTTGAAACCACAGCATGCGGTACGTGATGCCCTCTCTCACTCTATGTCCTCCTCTTTTTCCGCCCTCAAAGTGTCGCATCGACAGGAATTTGCATATCCGCTTAGTTTATTCTTTTTCGATATCCGAGGCAACGTTACGTTGAGTTGCTATGTAGTGCTATTGCGCTTCGGCGCGGCCCTCTCTAGCTAATTTAGAGCCTAGGGGGTACCCAACGGTTCTCTTCGACCAGTTCCGCGGCCGTTACTTGAGAGTACTACGATGCGAGGGTTCGCCAATTTAGGTTCTAACCTATCCACCCACCCTATTTTTCTCATCCTTTTATCTATCGCCTCAGGCATCATCTAGTATATCCTCGAGCTTACTCCAGCAGATGCTCGTTTCGTTTCAATCCTGTTTCCTAAATTTATTTGACTTTTAGAATTTTACCTAATTACTACCAGTTTTATAATGGCGCAGTTTCATAATATAGGAAACCAATTTTCTTTTAGCAAAAGAAGGCAGCAGGTATTAAAAGGTAAGGTTATGAAGAAAGTAACTGCAGGACCACTAGTACGTCAGTTACTTTGAAAAGGGTTTCGATTTCAGATTTTTCTTCTTTGTCTACTTTATTCCTAAAGGCAACTGAAAAATAATTACATAGTTTGTCCCTTTTACTGAAACAGAATACTAATTACTCATTTTCACAAGAAATGCAGTTACCATTTGATACAGATTCTGGCTTTGGAATTTTGCACATTAGACTTGCCATTATGAGTTGTAAAGTAGATTAATAGCAGTAAAAATAATTCATTCTGAAGTTCATACGTTTCTGGTCGCTTTTAAAATGTGTTTTGTCCAGGGAGTTTTTCTGCTATGTCAATTTAAAGGATTGAATTTTAAAAATGTTAATGCACAATTTAAAAAAAATTCTTTTTGAAAACTCTGTACCGTGATACTAATTTAGAAGTGCTTCCATTTCTGATTGAACATTGGAATGATCTCATCTTTTACGTTTGAAGTTTAAATTCATTTCTTAAAAGAAATTTCAATCAGACTAATAAAATAATTATTTACATGCTTTAGTATAAAAATGTATCCAATCATTTCAACCGTCACTTGATACTACGTTGAATGTACGTGATATTATACCCTTATCATCCTTAAAATTCCTATAACTTTAATTGCGAATCCTATTTATAAATGCGCAATCCTGAAACCAGTGATTTTTAAATTTAATATTTTTTGATTAGTATATTATACATTTTTTTGTTTCTATGTTAAACGCATGAAATAGACTAGTTTATTAAATTCTTCAAAATCGTAGAATATCTCATTTAATAACATGATAGTTGTACAATTTTAGTACAATTTTGTGTAAATTTGTAATTTTACCATTTTGGGTGTAATTCGAAGATTTTAGCACCAGACACTGAAAATATAAATATTTCTTGATTTTAATATTTTTTTGAATATTAAACATTTCAAACTCAAATTAAAAACAATCGATTTCGAATTGTGAGTATTCCGATTGTGCAATTTCAAACAATGTAATCGCATATGTCAATCTTGTTTCACAGCTTCTTTTTCTCAAGTTATTATTTTTAAACTTTCCCATTTTAGGTTAAATTTTTTTAAAATGAATAATTTAAAATTAAAAAATATTTTTTTAGAATGTTTTAAGCATTTATGATAATACTACAATAAAGTGTTACAACCTTATATTTCTGAATTTTCAAGTTATTTCTTCTGTGATCTTAGAAAAACTTTTCTAATCAATTATTGTAATCCTAAAGTTGATATATTTCTGTGTAATAATAATGATAAATGTATAAAATACAGAAGCCTTCCTTTCTAATAAAACTGACCATTTTTCAAAATTTAAGTAATTAATTCTCCAATCTTAAAAGCTTTCAATTTCAGGATTTTCAAATTTTAAAAAAAACGCGAAATTTCATAATTATCGAATTTAGAAAAGTTAAGGGGTTACATGGAGATGGGTCCGAAAATAATCATTTTTAATCATGCTACGAAATAAAGCCCAGCTAGCCGTACACGTAAAATTTCATAATCTCAAACTATTGTAAAAAAATTTGTATGCTTCATATGTATCAACCTAGGAAATTTAAAAGTATTGAATTCTGGAATGATTACTGCAAATAAAAGTTAACGTTTGATTAACAATTTTGTATTTGTCAAGTATTTACAGTTTATGCACGTGTAACCTATTCTCTGCGCTCAACTTCATTGTTGAAATACCTAAGATTATGTCACATTGTACATGCTCGCTTTTGCAAATAAGTGAACCAGTGCTCGCGAATTCTGTTTGAAATACTGACGGAAGCACGCGGGAAGCTGTCGGCGAGCCTGCAGGCGCTTAATTTAAATCATCCACATGTTTTGTTTTGAACAATATGAATATTTAAAATTATTGGCATTATATAAGCGAACAACATAAACATGTACAAACTTTATACGAGTACGTTACTTAAAAATTCACCACATAACCAATATTCCCTCTTGGTATAACTCTGATAATACTAGATTAAATTATGTAACACAAATGGTGTACTCTAGCAAAGGTTGGTCGACTAACAGAAGATTTGCACAAAATATGAGGAACAATATTTAAATAAAACTTAGCAGGCCATGCGCTCAGAATGCCTAGTTAACGTTGATCAAACATAACTCTGTTTAGAGACTACACATTGGTAACGACAACAGCGGAACAAAGCAGGCAAGATCCAGAACAGATGATATCAAGCAAACTATGCTGATCCAGTGGTTTCGGGTACTGGACAAATACGAATTGAATTAATTGTAGCCTATGCTTCCTTTCCAATTGTGCATTATTAGGTAGAGTTTCGCTTACAAAGAACACTAAAACTGTGCTTTAATTTCGGACAACGACTAATGAAGGTAACATCAGAAAAACATATGAATGTCCCAAACACTTAAGTAGTCATCACGAATCAAAATTTTAATTAATAAGGATTTCTTTAACGCATATCAACTTTTAAGGAATAATACGTTATTAAATTTTAGGTTTTTAACACAAGATTTTTTTTTAACTAGCAAAAAAACATGTGTATATTTTTAATTAAAAGTGAAATATCGTTTGTAGCCACGTTTGCAGAAAAAACTAGGAGTAAGAAACGTTGTAGGAAACATGTTGCCTCTAGCGGAGTCCGTCGGAAAAATCTTTGAGTCGCCACAGTGAGTTTACCCCAGTCCAGTGGCGGAGTTCCTAAATAGGCTACGCAGGCTGCAGCCTACGGCAGCATATTTGTTAACTACATATGTCAATTTGAAATCGAGTGATAAATTTCTGTTAGCCTAATGGCGGCAAATTTTAGTAGGTCTAGGGGCGAAAAACACCGGAATCCGCTACTGCCACAGTCCCAGTTACCCTCATGGCTATTACGCGACTTCGCACCTTACCTGCAACGCTTCTTACTTCCAGTTTTTTGCTGCGTTTATCCCATTATTAGCCATTCATATAATTATTCACAACAATCCACGATTAAATTTTCTGTCCACACTGAGGCTACTATGTTTCCACACGCTTCTCTTATGTTTTTCGTCTGGCATTTTTTTCTGGCAGGTCAATCTGGCAATTCAGTACACGTCAGTTTAACATCATAGAAAATGGTCTTTGAAATGAACTTGTGTTCGTTGCATGGAAATGCCTTATTGTTGATTTTGAATTGAGGGGCCGGTCTAAATATAATTGAAATTTTTTTGACAAATGTGAATTCCATCCACCCTCTATGTAATTGCAATCGTTTAGAATTGAATGCTTCAAGATTGAATTAATTAATTTTCGACGTTTTCAATTACAAAATATGTAATATTTTAATTTTTTCAAAATTTAAACGTTAAAGATTTATAATACTGAAAAGTCATTAATTTTGGAGTGTAAAAATAACAGAGATTTTTTTTACACAAATCATATTTTTTATTTAAAAATTCCATCCAACTTTAATCGATACACGATATGATATGATACTTATCGATAATATATTTGTCATCTATATTATTTTTACGGCTAATTTGAATTTATAATGTTTATGTATAATTTTAAAACGGTTTAATTTTCGACGCTTTTTACTTCAAAAGCCTAAATTCAAATTTCTTGGACTTCAAATTCCCTAATTTTTAGTTGCAGCATTTACAGTTTATAGGATTTGTAATTTAAAAATGTTGAATCATAGGATCCCAGGACGAATTCAAAACAATGCAAAATTGTTATAGTTTTAGAGTTCTGAATTTTTCTATATTGAACGCTTAATTTTCTATCTTTCCTTTTATTAGTTTTAATCTGGAAATTATAATTTAAATGGTTGAATTCTAAAAAGTATAATTAAAAATTTAAACATTTTTACTTTTTAAATGGTTCAAAGTCACTACAAACATTCGAAATTTTAAAAGAGTCATCTTTAAATTTGCAGTTTTTAATCTGTATTTCTAAAACGGTGTAATTTTTGAGGCCTTAAAACTAAAGCTTTTTGCTTGAAACGCTTGAATTCGGAAATTTTTAACTTAAAATTCTTTTCATTAAAAAATATTCAATGTATAAAATGCAAATAAATATACAGAGCCTTTGTTTGCTGATATTATTTTGATATTATAGATTATAAGCGAACAGAACCAAACATGGCTGAATTATTTTAAAATACATACTATTAATACGGCTCTTTACATTTTAGTTCTTATTTTTCAATTATGGAAGCATATCAGAAGATGTCTACAAGGTGGATTAAAGAAAACATTATAAGTTTAAACGCCACAAAAACTTTGAACCAAACAATGAATTCCGAACCAAAAATATAGTAGTAGAATGTTCAAATAAAAGAAGTTGATTTTTCTCGTTGGCTTCCATTAACTTTATTTTCATTCAAGCAAAAAAAAGAAAAAGGGCTGCAAAATTGTTTATCAAACGGAGAGAAAAATGAGAATTCTTCAAAATCTATTACAAATTATCTCAATTCGTAACGTTATTTCTACTGGCCCTTCCCTAGACCCTGTCACGAGCCGTAGTTTTTAGCGCCATCCCCGCCCTTCTCAAATTAGTAATGTAGTTTATTGACAGCCCTAAAATAATAGTTTATTTTGAAATTCTCATAATGTGGTACTTGGCGAAAAATGGAAGTCCAATAGTAGATATTTAACGCATAAGACTAAATATAATTAAAAACTTTACTCAACGTATAATCCTAAAACACCCAAGATGTTAGACTCGTACAAGAAAAACACGCTAGATCTCTCTTGGAAACCCAGAATTCCTCTTGAAGATCCATTCAGTTTGATGTAATTTAATTAAAATATATAGGGCAGTAAAGTTTGCTTCTGGGCCCACAATAGGAACATTCTATTTTGCAAAAATAAAAACTTAAAATTATTGACTTCGTTCAACGTGAATTCCTTCTTGGAAAACTTCATTTAAGAATAATCTTAATCAAAGAATCTTCCAAAAAGATAACAAAAATTGAAAGAATTTTATAGTTTTCTTTTTTTTTTGTCTAAAAAATTGTTTAATTATAATGTTCTTTGAGTCTGACAATTTCTCTCAAGTAAGCGAATCACGAAGAAACTGGTTTAAATATTTCGTTATTTTTTGCCCGAAAAAGTTCCTATCTGCCATTCCCATCAAAATCAGGTTAATTCACTCGAATTTAGTTCAGGTTCTCTTTGAATGGATTTATTTCTTCAATAATTCATATGTTCAACATATTAAGCAGTTTCCTAAGTTATTCCATATGTGTACATGTTATACAATTTTTCAAACAAACAATCTTTAGCAATTTTCTGTAGTTACATTTTATAGATTGTGGACATTTTTATTAATTTTGAAAAATTGACTGAAATTCTACTTCGTTAATTTACTACTTTAAAAATCTAATTTTTTTCCAGAAATGATGTCAAGGTAACGTACTACTTTTTATCTGTAATGGTTCTGGTAACGAATAAGAAACATGTTTACATAATTGTAAAACATTACTAATGCGTCGTAACGTGCTTAACACAGTAATTTTGTAATTAAACTTTTAATTCAAATTTTCGTCTGAAAACGCTAAATGGTGATAATTCTATGTAGAGGAATAGCAAAAAAGTGGTGAGGCTTGTCATGGTCTCTCTATGTAAACATGCGTTACAATTCCACCAGAGGGGCTCATGAGAAGTGTAGGGAAGTAAACGAGCACAGTATACACCAGCTCTCATCGTACCGTAATTTTTACGACCGTCATAAACTGTGTTTTTCATATCATTCTCAACTTCTTTTTTCATCGGCCTTTAGCTTCTTTTAAGTTTAAAGGTGACATAATAATCTGTTATCTGGGCAAACAATATGCTGCACATATAATAGATGAAGAAGTAGAATCTATAGAGACAAATCCTAGTCAACAAAATAGGATGAAAAAGAAGCACTCAATTATTATTTGATTATAAATAATTCGAACCCAGTATATATTCCATACATTTTAATATATTTTACACTTTAATTATTTCATACACGGCCAAAATAGCACGACATGCGCGCTAATTACACCTTTCCTAATTTGATTGCCTCATCATTAAATTCAAATATATACTTCAAGTTTGAAGCAGGGGAAGTTTTTGTATGGTGCCGAGCTTTGAATGAAATGTCCTGTGAATTATAATTGAAATGTGATTTTGATGCCTGCATTTTTTGGTGAGAAGCTCACATTATCAGATTACATACGTCATTATTTAAAGACGTTTTTTAACAACGTAATTATTTGATATTTAATTATTTTGTTGGTCTGCGTCACGTTCCTAAAGGTTCATTTCAGGAACATGAAACTTTTTAGAATAAAAAGTATACAATATATTAATTATTAAAAGTATAATGTAACAAAAAAAAATTATTTGACACATGACCGATACTAAATAAATTTTTCCCTATTAATCAAAGTAAAGTATTTCGGTAAACCTGGTTCTAACCTCTTACTGTTTGAGAATTCTATTCGTCATCTCACTAACTGCAATTGCCTTTAAGAGATATCATGTTTACCGACAGGTAACAAAGGCTGGAAAATTGCAAACAGGCATTGATAAATATTTTTTCAAATCCTACTTATTCATCCTATTTAAATCCTATTTATAAATTAATCAATCCATATAATTAGCACTACTCTGATTATTAAAGAAAATTGTTTTAAATGTGTTTGTAATAGGAATTTATGATTAGAAATATCAATGAATTTTAATATTTTCAGGTTATGAACCCAAAGTTCATGCTGGCATGTTACCGTACGCCGCAAAGCCGATATTCTAATATTAAATGTATCATGTTCTTACAAGCATACTCTAACCAAAGGCAGAACATATTCTTAAAATAAGAATATTATTGGGTAAGAAGAAATGCACCTTGCACTGTTTAATAATTCACTTTAATGTTTCCTGCCACGTGTTTTCAGATCAGTTTCTTTTTTTATAATTTTAGGCATTGAGTGTTTCGCTTTAAAAAAAGTTGTAAGTACAATATACAAAGAATTTAATATATATACATAGTGGGAAATTCTAGTGGAATATTAATTAATATAATTTCAAATTACTCTTAAATTTTCATAGTTATCTGTAGAACGTTATTATTAACAACCTTTAATTTTATTGGACAGGAGAGACAACGTTCAGAACAACATTAAAGTACGAGATTGGCGATATAACTAACTTTCTGAGTTTTCTTTGCATTATTAATCAAATTACCGATCTGTCTTCAAGCACTGTTACCATCTCTACCACATTTTCGGACATAATGCCCGATTGGTCATGTTGCAAGATTTAATTTATTTGTATACATACATATATATATATATATATCACCTATATCATGGTCGTGAAACGTGGTTATGGCTGAAATTTTGCCGCGATTTCGCTGGGATCGGGTGCAATTTTTCATATTAGCACCCGATCCCGGCAAAATCCTGCGGTTGATTTATGACAAAATTTTAATTATATATATACTTTACGTCTATAAAAACCATTTATGATGCCAGAAGCTTAAATAAATACTTCACTTATTAGAATTTAATATTTTTATGTTTTAAGTATTTCCAAAAATGCTGTAAGTGCTCAATTTCTGCCAAAGACTTTTACATATGTTTTCGCTGAAACTTTTTCCATAATAACTATTGTGGCCCATATTTAAACAAAATTTATCACATAACTATTCGTCCAAACAAAGAACCTATATTATATAGAAAAAGGTAATATTAATATCAATAAACGCGGGTTCTATTGTAATCGACAACATGCCTCACACGGGCATCATAAAAAGAAAGGATTTTCATTCAATCGCACCTTCACGCGGAAACAGAATTTCATAAGATGTCAAAATTACGTATACTTATAAACTGTGAAACTGGCTGTTAGAGAGCATGATCCTACTGGGAGCAACCGTCATCTAAAAATGACACCAGTTCGCAGAACAACCACGGAAAATAACACCTATGGCCACGCCTCACGACGTGGTCATATATATAAATATATCACTCAGAAAATAAAATAATTTATTTTAAATTTGGTAATTTCTATGATTTTTATGGAAAAAGCACTTTAGTCAGTTATTTAATTAGAATATTTGATACGACGACTCCAACAGATTATCTGTATTCTTGGTCATATATGTATTTCAATTAAATCTTAAGTAAAAGTAAATAAATTTAATAATTAAAGCACTTCATATTCATGATTTACAAATTTAAATTGGTTAAATATGTTTAAATATAAAGCGAGCTTCACAACAAAGCTCTTAGGAGGTTTATCTGAAAGCCGTGATTTCGTTTAATTTAAAACATTGCAATAGTGGTGATCACATTTTAATTATAAATTTAAAGGCTCTCGGTAAACAGGAGTGTTTGCAACGCAACGTAATGCATTACTAATGCCGCTCCTCTTTAACCACCGGGCCGTTAATTACTTTTATCAAATGTGCAAAGCAAGACAGATTATGAAAATTTATGATATGTACCGGCAGGATCATATTTTGCGGTGCGAAAATGGACAAAATGATGAATCATAATTAATTTTTTAAATTTCGACGATGAGATAAACGTATAATGCACGATAGAAAAATTATGGTTTGCTACATTTTTATTTTAGCGATTGGTCAATTCGACTCTTTTAAGAATGTGAGGGACTTTCTACTTGAGGGCATTACCATATATCTGCCATAATTGATGAGCACACGTGATATTCACTTTGTTTGTCGCTATTTATTTTTTTTATCGCTATAAACTTTCTGTTCTAATTTTATAGGAAAACCTCATACTAGCTCATTTAATAATCGACATGGTTACAATTTTTAAACCATAATTAAATTGTTTTGGAAAAATCTATACTATTTTTTTTAAATAAAAAATGTTTAAACTAAATTAAATTAAATAATAAAATATTTCACTATGAAAGCCAATGAATTTGTTTTTCATTGAGTTTTTCTTAATGATTATATACTTTTTCATTTTTTTCTAATTTAGTGGTAAGCTTGGACCTTGACAAAATCTAGTGAAAAATTTAAAAATACAGCGTTCGAGTTTAGAGTAAGTCTATATTACAGAAGTCCGCAACCAGACTTTTAATCCTATCAAGTAATCTACGATGGTTCGGAAGCCTTTTTAATCTAAAAGTTCTTGCACACGGCGTTTCTTTACAGCGTACTTTTTATATTTTGAATTATTGTTTATTGAATGTTACCCGACTTAAAAGCTAAACTTAAAAATAGGGCGAAAAAATGAAAACACTTAAAAATTTGAGTTTCATGGAGTTTCTTTCTTATATATCAAGAAATAGCTTTTTGTAACTAAAGTTTTTAATGCTTTCCTGCAATCGAATTTTGTTTATTTTTTATTACATTTGGTTGATCTGTAAACATTTTGAATATTTAAAGAAGAAAGTATGGCTCCGTGTAAGAAATAAATAAATTTCAATTGTTCATTTATCGTATTTTAAATTATGTCTTAGAAAAATTGTATTTAACATTTACAACTAAATAAAAAAGTTTCATAAAAGAATACCATACATTGTAAAATTGTGCATTTTAAAATTTTTTTTATAAAATTCGTTTCTTTGTTATTCATTACGCGCAAAAACTAACTGAGAAAGCATATTGAGCCACATATCCGTCAAAATGACTTTCACTTATTAGTGCGAGCACCAATAATGTTTTTCTTGATTTAGTATCCGGGATGTCTTACGACTATTTAGATTGTAGCTCAGGAGATATTCGCGATTTTGTGAATTACAGCCAAAAGAACTCTTTTTTGAGTTTCGAAGGAAAATCCTACTTCACTATATCATAAATCTCGTGAAATTATACTTATGTCCCCGTAGTAACAAAATTTGTATGTTTTTTATGGTTGATTAAAAGGAGTAAAACATGCAAGCATAACACTCGACAACTCTGCCGTACAAACTAAAAAGATACATACGTGACGGGAGAGTGTTAGATGCGTTTTTTCCGAAAAGAGGATTTTCTAAGTTCCAACTTCAATAGTGCCCTCGCAACTCGAATTTTACCCTAGAGGGTTCATACTGGTAATAAAATGACATTTTATCTGGTTATATGCTGATATACGTAACTTCATATCGATGAAGTAAGTCTTAATACTAAGAAAACTTTAAAAACACTACAGATAAAAATTGCAAACAAATATTTTTATTTTCTTTATGGTTAAGCGTCTCTATAATTCAAAAGCCTTTGAAATATTTTTCAATAACTAGAAAGATCCTTTCGGTCAAGAAACATTGAGTTTAAAACCTTTAAGTTCCACGTGATTGAATCTCACCATGGATTGTCAAGTCGGACAACGGTGCGAAAATCATCAACGGCTTCACTTTTAAACCATTAAATAAAAATTCTCTTTGAATTCAAAGTCCAAATTTGCTCCACCCATAAATCCGAGTACCTAACTACTCATAACGTTAAAGGAAGATAAGAAGTGTATTCTGATTCAAAATATCAAATAAAAATATGGATCATATTCCAGCCTCGCTCTTGATTTTGAAGCATTCCCTGACCGCCAACCCATGAAACCTCATGAAACGCCTTTATTTCCAGCAAAATGGAATCGACTAGCTGCGAGGGACGGTGCGACGATTTTATCTTGTGATAACCCAGAAAACCGCGAGGGAACAAATCGCTCTGGCGTTTAAAGCCTCGTTATTTATCGTTGGCTGCAAAATGACTACAAAGACTGAAAGGTCATGGAGGATATATTGATCTATATACAAATTGTATCGCGAGTGTATTGGAAATGCGACTTAAAAAATTGCAAAGCCTTTTTCCTGGAACTAATCTGCGGGAAACGCGCTCACCGGGAATGGGCGGGCGTACGTACTTCCGGTTGGCACACGATGGCACCGCGGCTCACGAAGTATGTAACGTGCATAAGTCACCTCTCGAACTTTTGCATATATACAGGTGTCCTTTCTTGAATGTCTCCGTGGGTTTAATAGACGCCAGTGCGATTGCGCTACCCTTCTTTGATGTGCATCGGGCCTTATGTTTGCATTAACTTAATTAAAGCCACTATACTTCCAGCAGAACGCTTTACTGATCAGAGAAGAATCCTTAACAAAAAAAAAGAAACTTTTTTTTCTTTTTTCGGAAAATGATTTAAATTGTATAGAAAATAAATAAAATATAGTAATGATTTTTTTAATCATTTATTTCTACCCAATAACAACTTGAGCTACTTTTAAGTTTTGATATTCATTACAAAGTGATATTGAGCTCTAGGTATGAAGTAATATTGAGCGGTATAAATATATTTTTATTAGGTTTCCCGTCTTCAGTTATCTTATGTATTCTTTTTTCAAATTAAAAAATATTACTTAAATCCTAATGCACTGTTCACTAATGACGCCAATATCATGAACATGTTGTACCTTTAGCCTAAAAGTCAAACGTTAAGTCCGCCGGACCAAAAACGATCGTGACTACTGGAAGGACAAATAAGGATTCATGTGACTGTAATGGTCGTTAAGAAACAACATTTAATTTTGTTTTAATTATTTATGACAATTTCCTAGTAAAATATTTAATCTCTTTAATTAGTATAGTAAGTACAATATCTAAGTATGAAAAATCAATCTTTCATAAAATTGTCAATTTTTGTGACAAAATACGGTTTTCACAACTCGAAATTTATTTCTAACATTATTAGTCACCCGGTGCACGCTCTTTTATGAGTAATCTGCGTAGTAAACCTAAACTTTTACTATTTGAAATTTTTTATAATTGTGTATTGTGTAAGAAATTCGCTTTTTTTAAACGTTCATCATCGAAACGTTCCATCGTGCTTTTAAAATTAAAACGTGGTCTTAAATGGAAAAAGTGCCTTTTCAAGTTATGCTTCAGGAATCATTTCCATAAAATATCTTTAAATATATTCCCCCACACAAATTCCATTTATTCAAAAAAAGTTTCCATAGTGATTCATTGTTTTCAAGAATTAATGACGCGTTGAATGAAGGTTAAGAGTAGTACTTTTTGTAAGAGATTGTTTGTCATTAATTAAGAATTAAAGTCGGTTGTTCTCTTTTATAGGAACGATGAAAGGAACTTTAGTTTTTTAGAATATTTCACACTGTGTCGCTTAATAATCACTATTTCTTACATCAACGAAATAAATCTAAAAAATAACTATCTACAACATAACTAAAAACATAAAATAAAAAGATTAATCTTTAAAAAATGAGAAAATTATTTCTGAGTTAAGAAAATTCTGAATTATGAGCGACATAGTATAAGAGATTCAAAAAATTTGAATTCCCTCTACCTTTTCCTGTGGAAAGAAGCAAGTAGCGGATTATTATTTTGAAATTGCAAACGATGTTCCATAAAAAATATTATATAAACTCACCAACAACGTCACTAATTCCAGAAAGTAATACCGTTTCAAGATTTATTAGAAAAAGTTGTTAAAAAAAATTGTTCACATAATTACCAAATATGCATAAAAACATATTACTCTCAAAATTCATCAATTGTGTCATTCGTGCTGAAATTAAGAACGCTGCACTATTTACAAAAAAAATAATGGTTTAAACAAATACTAATTATTTAAAGAATTACAAATTATTGAAAAAGTACTTGCAAACTTGTCACTTATTAAAAACAGATCATGTTGAAAAAATACCTTCTTTAGTATAATTTGATGTAAAACTACTATTCTTGATTTTTGGGATATTTTCAGGACTCTATCTAAGGGGGTTGTATGGGTAAGAATTTAAAGTTATTGCTTATAAACTATTATTTAAGCATTCCTTAAAAGATAACTAAACTTTAATTTACAGAACGTTAAAAACTTATATTTATTTTTTCTCTTCTTTTGTAAACCGAACTTTTCCTATTGAAAACCCCGTGTTAATTTTAAACTCTCTCGGACAAGGTTTATTGTTGATCGATTTGAAAAACAAAAATAAATTTCTTTATTGAAAAACGAAAAAATTGATGAGAATCGATCGCCAAAAATCGAATGTAGAATTTTTTCACATGTACAATTTTAAACCATCCTAATATGTGGGCGTCCACATGAAAAGAGCTCTTGAAGCCGGTTTTAATTAGGAAGCTATTCCCGTATTCCTAAATTATGGTCAAAATTATTAGTTTTTAAATATAATTTTCAGCTTATAGCACTAGCCAAGTTTGTATGCGCTTTCCTCATAAAGCGGATTTTCTAGGTTTCAGTTTAAAAACTGCCCCAGTCACTTGCTTTTCTACTCAGAGTTATTTTTGACCTGAAATTCCGGGAGTTTATCCAGCTATATGTCGCAGTACATAGCTCCATACTGGAAATAAAGTCTCATTTCACGCAGACGCCCACATAATAAATTTAAATATGATTTGACTTAATTAAACTGCTTCATTGTAAACTGACCTACTGGGCACGTTCCCTAAGGAAGACAAAAAATAACCCTGGGTGTTTTTCAAGGTCTAAGCTTTCTCTATTTTCTGTAAGTTATTGTTGTAGATCCAGCGATGGGATTAGTCGAAAAATGCGCGGAAAATTTAAATTGTACGGATAAGAAAAACGACTAAGAAGGGAATTTGTGATTTTACTCAAGGGAGACTATTCCTTACGATGAGCAGAGGAAAAATAAGGGTTGGCTGTGAGCACCAGAAGCACCCCGGCGGGCTTGTCTTTTAAAGACGATCCAAAGCAAACAGTTGTTAAAATTTATCCCCTTATATACCTTTGTTCCCTGAGCGTATCTCTATTCCGCGGATCGTCAACTTTCAAGTTACGTACGCGCCAATGCCGCGGGGCAGAAAAGCAATATTTTCTGACTGGCAGGTCGCATTGGAATCCGACAAAGAGAAGAGCTAAATACAACATTTTAATATTAGTCCATGGACATACTCGAGGAATCTGGACTCGAAATGAAATATTACTCTTCTACCTCATGCTCACTGATCACATTTTTTAAATTGCAAGATTCTTTTTTAGTTTTTTAATGTGTAATTTAAAGCTATGTTATTTCATAAGGCCAAGCTTTATGACCATTTGTTATCGGGAATATTTTCTTTTGCTTTATTATATGAAAGCAGCGTTTTTGGGAAGGAAATGAAAACGTTACATATGTGAGGAAAAGCGCCAGGAACACCTGTGTATTTTCTCTCATTTGCGACTCTGGCAATCTCGAACCGAATCACCGCCTTCTTTGCCACTCTCTTCTATGGACGATATCCGGATAGCACCATTTAAACTGTCTCATTCTTCGAGAAACGATCCACATAAATTTCCTGTGGGTTTTAAAATCGCTCGTACGAACGTGATATATATACCATCCTCATTTTAAACGAGGGTCATCTTCGCAACGAAGGATGTCGACACGTAAACTATAAAATTGATCAATCAAGCGAGAGTACCCCTATTGTCAAGACGAAAATCAGATTTTCTGGGCTGTTATCCTCGTGTCAATTATTACAAAAGTACCAGCCGTCTATGAGCTGCTTTTTTCAATTGACACGATGCTTTGGATTGAATAGTAAACTTAACTCTCTTTTAAAAGAATGTTTAAAATCATAAATGAATATTTAATGATAATCGAACAGAGAGCGCGTTTGTAAATTTGCCAACCTGAATTTATTACCTAGACCATAGCAGTTAGAGATTGGCGCTACCGCTGTTTCACTACGACTAGTTTTCCTCGATATTCAAATGAGTTCAGCGGATTCCAAATCTGCAAAGTTGCAGTTCCGCAGCGGACAATCATCGCGCTTGTATTATACGTTAGCGGTCAATTGTTTATTCCCACTTGCTCCTCACTCCTGTGATATTAATGGAGACTGGGGATTTCTCCTTCTAACTAGATTCTCAACAACCCATTCAAACAATCACAATCACAGTTGACGAACAACTTCCAGACGTTCATGTTTGCATTTTCACTTCAACTATCATTTTTAAAGGAAAAGTCAAGTTTTGCTACTTAAAATCATCACGCATTTAAATTAGCTTTAGTGTTTTTGGAATATAATCAAAATTAAATTTCGTTTCTTAAATATTTGTAGTTCATTGCTAATTGTTTTCGAGTAGTATGAAATAGTTGAAGGACTTTATTTTATTTTATTCGTATTCAGATGCACAAATATTTCGTGTATTTGTAACCACCAAAAGACATTAAAAGTAATTTTTTCAATTTTAATGTGAAGATGTGCTCGACATAACATATTACTATTATTATGCATGGAACCACAGTATTTACCTGTAAAGTCTTGATGACCTCAGTGTCTGATATTAACTTCAAGGGTATTATTACCATGATTATCCTATATTTATCCTATATTTATATTTTTGCAAGGTAAGAAAGGATAAAAGCCAATTTCTTTGAAGTAACTTTGAAAACAAAGACTTCAATAATCGTTGATTTTTTCTAAAAGCAATTTTTTTGTGTGGAATTATTGCGTGTCCATGTGAAATCCCATATGAAAGCTGTGTATTTTTGTATGTGATTCAAGGGACAAAGTGAGAACTATATTTCGCTAATAACGATAACGGGCCCATTAGAGTACGCACAAACAGCAAAGTCAAGCGGCTTACGGTAAACGTTGGATGCTGGCGTAAACGGAATACTCGAGTGAGACGCCCATATCTAGTGTATATCCTTTGTGTCGCAGAAGCTTCCTAAATACCGGTACGAGTATTCGTAAATGTAATTCATAATGCATGACAAACGAAGGGCGATTAGAGGATTCCCGATGGTAGTTATTTTAGATTCTACAAAATATAAAAACCTGTAAAAATCTAAAATTGCTTGTGTCCTCCTATGTAACCCTTATTACAAAAAATTTATTTGTCAAGGATTAAGAGATTAACAAAAAGATTATTTACGATATTTCGGTTAATTTATTTTCTTATTGTAGATTTTTTTAATGTTAAGAACGATAAATTGTTAAATACCTTAAATGGGTATTTATGTAAATTTTAAATATTTTTCTATTTGCCATGTCCTATATATAAACGCATTTGATATTGTGAAATATTCTTTTCGTAAGAAATAGGGATTATGCGAGGGATTATGGGTCCCTCTGGAACAACACAATTAATAGTTAATATGCTTTGGCAATTTCGAAGCTCGACCCCTATGTAGCTACAAAAATTCGACCAATAGGGCTACCACTTTCGTTCTTTATTAAGGATTTATCATAGATGGCACAACGCACGTTTTAGATTTTCTAGGATTTTTTTATAGATAAGAATAATAATGTTTAATATTACGAGACCTTGTATACAACTTAATATTCATTGGCTTTTAAATACAGTTCCGTTTCGGAATTTTGTTATCTAGAATTAGTAAGCTATTTAGATTAATCGAAGCTAAGAGATATACGTACATTTCTAGCTACTATCTTCAATATAACTGCAAAATTGACTCTTTCACTAACTTTTGTGAAAACTTTAATTTCGCAGCTCCCAGTTTTTAAATAAAAATGTTCCTAGAATTTATATAAAATGTCATCGATTTTTCTGATGTCAAATGTATGTATCGAAAACTTACAGGCAATATTTTGTGACCAAGGAAAATGATATGACATACTTTCTTGGTTGAAAACCATAACCACATTCACTACTAATAAGGCTGATACAGCATTCGCGACTTTCTAGCAGAGGACGGAATGGGAAAAAGTACTCTCATCCTCAGGAGCAACGACGCGGAATAGTATCCGGCAATGTTTACTGAGGGAATAGAAAGATACGTTTTACTTTAGTTTTGCATTTTCTAGCGCGAAGTATAGGCAGATGGAGCGAAGGGGTCATGGAACGGTATTCTGTGGTGAGGGGACGCATAAAAGGGAAGATTTGATGGTTGGGACAAGAGAAAAGTGAACTAGGGAGTACCATCTAACCGAACTTTGAGAAAGGGTAACAGAGGCGAATGACGTTGGAAAAGGGTCCCATGTGCCTGTCCCTGGTTTACAAGTCCATAAAAAGAGGAATTTCAGACTGAGTTAAATATTGTTGGTCGCCCGCTCTGAATTTCAAACGTACCAACCTCAGGTGGACGCAAGCATCCACAAACCGGGAGAAATTCACGAACTCTTCATCGTACACCTCTTCACGAAAAACATAAAAACTCCCACTTTATTCTATGCAAAAATCGATGGGGTGCGAGTTTTATGGTTATTATATTTTCAAGACATAACAAATCGCTAGCCAAATCTCGGACAAAGCCACGAAATCCTTGAGAAACTGATTCAAATAATTCACATTCATATGTATGTATAAAGAGAGGGTGCTTATTTTTTATTTAACCCTAACTCTAAGTATTTCGGTACAATAATAATGCTTCGTGTATTCATTTCTTATAAGGATGCGTATTTGCTGCCAGTGATAGTTTGGCAAACTTGGAAAGACATTACTAATAGTTCCGGTTTCTCTTCTTCATTGGCACGGAGACAGAAACCGGAATCATTAATAATTCTTTCCTCTACTGTTTAATCGACCAGTCGGCACAAAATATCCGAGATGATTCAAGCCATTGCTGACATGAACGCTACAAAGTACTATTTACTACGGGAAATGAGCTTTCATAATTACATTTCTTTTATCTTTTTTTAAATAGTAGATCATTAAGCGGAAAAATCTTCTAAATATTGAAAATTTTTATTTCTTATTGTTGCGAAACATCAAAATTTTCAGAATTGGAAACTGGCAATTGAACCACTTAAAATTAAATGTTTGGAAACATCCTAATGGCTTGTTCCCACTTTTGTTTAAACTAAATTTTCCTCCTTTGCTGTAAATTCAGCAAAAGTAATTGTGAATATTTGAATTTGAATTGAGAACAATTGGCAAATGGTCTTGTTCTGAAAAATGAGTATGGGAGTCTGTTAGAGCCAGGAATGCGCGCATAAATGTGGCAGCTCTTATGCAAACCAGGGAGGTAAAGAATAAGGAAAAAAGTGAACGCAGCCTCTTAGGCGAACTGTATTCGAGTCTCTCCAGTGTCTCGAGGTACGGGTCGACCGGAAACTCAAGGAAGGAAGTACGAAGATTCGTGTGCAGCGGGTATTATACATGTATATGTACTCTCTTTCTCTTCCCTTCAAGAAGAGAGAAGAGCTTACTGAGAGACGTACGTTTAATGCCTAACTGTCTCTGCATCGGGCAGCCTCTATGCGGAAGCGGGAACATCCTTAGCGAATTACGGGCTCACTAAATCGTTACAACTTCCGAGAGATGGGAAATATAACGCACGCAAGGGTTTCTATTTTTTATAGCCTGTACTATGCATTCCATGATTTGTTAGAATTCTTCGATTTTATTTACGAAGCCATTCTGTTTTGTGAGGATATTATTTTCTGGTAAAAACTAAAATTTTGAGAACATACATTCACTGATTTATATTCTAGACATACTTTATAAATATTGTCAAGTTATAAGAGAATTCTATAATATTTTTCTTTTTCTTTAGATGAAAATTCTAACCCCTTCTTTACTCGAATTCTCAACCTATATGGAAGGCGAATGCTAGGAGAATCGTAAATTTGTACTCACTACTTGTGTCCTGTTTTGGTTGGTTACCCGGCGACGTCGCCCAGTTGACTTTCATCTCCTGTAACAAACGGGAAGAGGGTTTTGGTTTAGTTGTAGAAGTTACTGGTGGTCAGGAACAGCAAACATCTTGTAACACAAACATACTTTTACAGAAGAAAGAAATAAGAATCTTATCTTAACCTTAGCCTCTCTTTCGGGTCGAAGAGGTTGAGAGTTTTACGGGTCGAACTCGATCGAGTGCACATAAGGCGCTTAGGAACCTAAAAGCGCGCTCGAGACTCAACAACTCTCTTCTTCAGAGTTCACCTCTTTTGTTTACGCATTTATTCCTTTCAATAGTCTCACCTTAAGATTAGCAGATAAGGCTCTAGGATCCTTCAAAGCGTAAATTTACTCCTTTCAAATTATTTTGGAAAAATTTTACCACAAACCCCCTCTATAGAGGAAATACTTTGCGAAATTGAATCGTTAATTTCTAGAGTCCTAAACAATACTCTGAAAGAGATACTTCAAACATGTCAATGTATTTGTTGGCCTCATAAATATACGATAGATAGTAAAGGTCATTTAAGTATTGGGTCATTAAAAAAATTGAAATTCCCAAAGTGCATCTAGCTGCGGAAATATTATTCGCATTTAAACTGAAAATAATTCTTTGGGTCCAAAGATACATCTTGTGATCCTAAACCCACATAAACTTTAATTGAAATAACCTCAAACCAAAGCGACAAATTTTCGCCGAAGCCGTTTTTAAAAATATTTCTAAAAAATTCCTTAACTTCAAAATATCGAAACGTCCATTTTTTCTCAAAACCGAAATACCATGTGATAAAATGTTTAAACAAACATATTTTTCTTAAAACTAAGTTTCATCCAAAGACATTCACATTTTTTTTATTTCACTTTATCCTTTTTTAAGTTATATTTATCGATGTTAGGGTAAAAAAATTATTTTTGAACAGTTTGTAAGAAGAGAAAGAAGTATTTAATATTAACGTCAGGACCATTTTTCAACTGTAAGTCATTTTCGTAGTATAACCTCATTGCTTCGTTCTACCAATAAGACCACAATTTCTTAAATATCGTATTCAAAAAAGTCATATAAATAATTACGCTAAATAGGAGGAAAAAAATCTTTTTTTATTTTCTACCTTTTCATGGACTACTATTTGAACTAGTTATCAAATTCATATATTAATAAATAATTTTTCCCGAGAAATCAATATCGGCTTTTTAGTGATTCAGTATAACAATCGTTTACGTTTTTCCTGAGAAAAGTATTTTTTTCGTGCTATTTTAGTCGTAATTGGACATTGTTAAATATGTTTCTAATTTAGCTTCATTTTTGAGAGCGAGAATAAAGAAAATATGTGTTATTGGAGGAAAAATTGTAACTTGGAATTTTTTATTAAAGATTTTTTTCAAGTGGCTTCAAAGAAGATTTCTTTTAGAATTTGGAAAAAATAACTGTGTGGCAATGATATATTCCCGAGACAAGAAGAGAAAAATGGGTGGTTGAATTCTGGGAACAAGGTACTATATACCACATAATAATACTTGTAAGATCATCGGCTTAGGGATGTATCTTGTACGCTTTAATTTCCACTTGCACTTTAAAAAAATGCAAGTTACTTGTTTTTTTCTTTAAACTGTTGTGAAAATTAAAGTACCAACAAAAATAAAATAACAGAAAACTGACGTTTTCGAAACATTTCTCTTCCTGTGTGCTTCTCCCATATTTTAAGTGTCTTAAACATCCCATATTTTAAAAACTGTTAAAATTACAGTACACAAATACAGCGAATTTTTTTTTAATGTACATTTAAGAAACTTCAATATGAGAGATATTCAAAGAAACAGAGATATGAATAAAGAAACCAGCGTCGTGTTCCAAAAAGCAAAATTTTCTTATTTTTCTAACTTTTACCAACTGATAAAAAAATCACTATGACAAAGCAAAATTTAATTTTTAATGAATATTTTTGGATATCTGCGTAAAAAAATCCTAAATTATTAGTATGAATTTAAATATAGGGTCATATAGCCAGATAAATTCCGGAGATTTTACGCCCAAAACAAGCCCTTTAGATTGAAAAAGGACTTACTGGGGAATTTTTGAATTCGTAAATTTGAGCGTAAAATATACCTTTTACTAGTTGCTTTAGGGAGTTCAATATAGTGCTAATTGATTATGTATTAGACCAAGTATTATCCCTTATTCAAACCCAAAAATAACCATTTGGACCTTGACTACGTAAAACGTAAATAACTCCTTAGATAGAAGCGGTCAAAAGAATTTAGTTCATATGGAAGAAAATTCCTTATTTTTCTTATTTTTGCTGCACTGTCAACGAAAAAGCTACATTACGATACAGCACACTTTTTTGTTTCAATACACATCTGCATGAACTACCTTTCATTGGATCCATCTCTCAAAAAATTGGATTAATTGAACAGATTCCAGCATATAGTTGCCTAAAAACAAAATTTGTTTTTTTTTTTCATTATTTTTGAACCGCTGAAAAAGATATCACTATGACCTATATAATTTCATTTTTTAATAAAGATCTAAACAACCAGACCTTTAGAATAAGTCTTCTTAGAAAACATTTCGAACAAAAAGAAAAGATTCCAGTATAGTGATCTACCAAACAAATGAATAAAATTTTTATTCGTTTTCCTATTTTTTGATCTAATGATAATGGAAAGACTTAAATTAAATAGTAAAATTCATATTCTTATGCGCATCTACATGCCAAGCCCTTGAACTTTAGTCATCTTCCAGGTTAATCAAAGCAAAGGAAAATATTCCAACATAAGCATCTAAAAATTTCATTAAAGAAAAGCTTCCAGCATATATTGGTCAAAATATTTATTTTCTTTATGTTTTTTTTATTTTTCAATCAATAATTGTTACGATTTTTTAAGCCTTTTACAGAAAGCCGCTCGTTATTAACATATGATATGATAATGCTTCTTATTAAACCAAACATTAATCAACTTTAAAATAATAAAGCATACAATAAGAGAAATATACTTTACATTTCTGCCATAAATGAAAAAAGCCTTTTCTATCCGCCTGATTTTATCCAAGAGAATTGAATAAGAGTAACCTCTTATTCTTCTCTGACACTAGAATGGAAGCAGAAAGTTGTTTTTTTTGCAGAATGCTTTAGGCCAATTTGAGATAAATACAAATTCAGTGAAAAATAGAAAATGAAAAGAAACGAATCAATGCAACATAGCACTGGCCCATTCGTGTGACAAAATCGTCCATTACAAATGTACACACATGAATAGTTTGTGGGCAAATTTTCGTAAAAGTTTGAGGCAATGAAATTGGTATGATACTAGAGTGAACTCTTTATGGGTATGAATATCACTGCGTCGTCGTATGGCCGCGAAATGGTTCGCTGACGAAGGGGGGAAAAGGGTCTTGGCAGAGTGTTGGTTAATGGAAAAATGGTGTCAGCGATGCAGACGACACTCTCATAGAAAAAGTTAATTCGCAACACGCGACTGTTGACGCAGATATTGAATCGTTACTTTTCAGTTTCTCAATCTAGCCAACCACTGTGCACCGATTTTCTCCACAAACTCGCGGCCCATATGGATCTATAGTGCAGTCCCATGTTGTTCCTGCTGATCGCGTGGTAACTAAGTAGTAGTACAAGTATTACTTGGCTTTTGCAATAATTACAAAAAAAATCAATGGTAAACATAAACTGGTTTCTAGTCACAAGCACTCCACTTTTGTTCTATACAGTTTTTATGCATTTGATGAGTATGACATTAACAGAAAAACATCATTCCGGAAGAAGATTTGGGAATTATTTATCGTATTATATTATAGCAAATTTGGCATGATTTAATTTTGTATTTCTTTTATATTTCTGATTTATCCACAACTTCTAATGTCTAATTTATAGGTAATTTCATGGAGAGAAATAGAAATTGGCCAATATTATTTTAGTCCAAGTGAATCAAAACTAAATAAACAAAACTAGTATGCTACATTAGTATCTTGGACTTGATATTTACACTAATTTGATCTTCTTTGGTGACGTTCATCAAGAGTATTCAACCTACCAAAGCTACTTCTAAATAGATACGTATTTGTGAATCTATTTGACCGTGAATTTCGTAATTCAATATTGCTGTTTTGAAAATACACCTAACCTACAAGGTATGTTTACGTAATATATGGAAGGGTGTAATAGTAATAATTATTATTGCTTAAAGAGTAAAGTATTCAAATAGCAGGTAACAATTTAATATCAATACCATACTACAATCGTTTTAATGAAATAATTTTTAAGTTCAAAATGAGTGATAGGAAAATAATAGAACCTTTATCATTAACTATCATTAAAATAAAAATGGTTGAGACTGTTAGAACTCGATTAAATAATAAAAATCTCCACCACTTTTAAGAATCTTGAAACGATTTTTTTAGTACTTAAAAAAAATACGAAGCAAAGTTATTTTCGGGGTTTAAAAAATACAAAAAAATTTAGAATATGGAAAGCTTCTCTTTTTCTAAATTTTTAAGTAGTAAACAATGTTTGCTTATATAAGTAATAAAAAACTGCAGTACTGGTTTCCATGCATAAAATTTCATATTATCATAAGGGGCTTACGATAGCATATTTGTTACTCTTTTTATAAAGTAAAATCTCTGGTCATTTAATGTATATCACAGTAAATATGAGCAGACAACTATAACAGTGATTCCTGGCAGCGAATCTCTCGAAATTTCAAATTTCGATTCCCGCATCTGTACTTAAATATGACAGTATATATAATAGTTCACATCAAAGTGAGTAGACCACAGATGACCGCGAGTATTGGAATAACAGGATAATAATAATTGAGGTGAATTATAATTCCTGATGCCAAAACATGTGCTGCGAATCGGAACACGATAGCGCGCACAAGGGTTTGACGTCGACGAATATCACATAATCGGCTCTACATTACACAGTTTGAGCTTCTCTTGTTCGTTACATGATATCAACTTTAATATATGATACTAAATTGTCAGAAAGCATTAGTGGCTAGCCCACAAAATTATAAAAATTCACTTTTGTGGCTTTTTGCATTGTTTAAGTCTGCCCTACCTGCCGTCCTTTGTATAGAAAGTGACAAAATTTAATTTTACTATTTTTAATAAACATAACAAAGTTTCTCAAGGAGCTTCCCCAAAACGTACTCGGTGAACAGTATTTCCGTTTTCCTGCAAAAATTTCCGAATAATGGATAGCCCTTTATGGTTCCAAACCATTCAGTGAGCCTCGTTAATTATTAAGAGGACTTATTTTAAATTGCAGCAGCGAAAGCTAAGCGGGGCCAAATCCACTTTTTGTAGAAATTAAATTTTCTTCAAAAGTCATCATATTCAAGTTTTTAACACCTAATTTAAGAAAATAAATTTCAACAAAAAATGTTGTACACAAAAAATTTGCATTTTAATGTATTAAAGTATTTAAAAATTTCAAAGAATTCGAACTAAATTAAGGATATGGGGAAAATCGTTGACGAATGCTTGGATGGTAATTCTACTATGAATTCTGCTGATAATGCGATCTAAAGTCTAACATCAATAGAAGGAATGTTTAAACTACAAAAAATTGTACTTCTCAACATTTGATAAAGCAGCAATTTCTAATTATTTGGCAGATTTTTGCGCATATTACCTGCACTTAGCAGAATAGTAACGAATAAGAGGTATACCACATCTACGTATCACTGTTTTTATATGAAAAACTTTTTATTCTGTCTGCATCTGTTAAATATACTCTTTCTAAACCATTAGGCATAAAGTCCACAGGTTAATTTTGTACACCCTAAGATATTTTTATTTTATAAAAAATGACCGTCGGTCTCATATCGGTATGCTGGGCATGAGAGACGGAATTTTGTATAGAGTAATGACTATTAATCGTTCAGTCTTAACCCGGTATAACCTACCCTTGACTTACATAAAAGAATTTTTACATATTAGAAAAATATTTAATTTCATTAGAATATCGATATAATCAATTTTATAAATAACTTCTATTTGTAATAGTTAAAATCTAATGATGATAAATATTATAAATAAAAGTGTATAAAAAATGCATCTTTTCTAGCACTTTGAAATGTGGTTGTTCGCAAAGTTGGATAGGGAAATGCATCACTAATTTAGGAAGCGACTCAGAAAAGTATTACCATTCATGCAGTTTCCATGCAGAAACTATAGTTGAAGAACGAGGACAATAAAGTTTTTCGGACTACAAGGAGGTGCGCATAAAGGGGACAGGAAAGCGGAAGGAAAAAATGAAAAGTATGTGGCACAAAAAGGTGGATGACTAAAGAATAAGGCAATAAGCAGCAAAGTGCTCTAATATAGGTGGATGAGTAAGAAACTAAGTAAATGGGTAAGTGAGTGAGTAAGTTGGGTATAGGACGAATGGCCAAGACGGAGCTGGGTACAGGGCACGCAGCGTGTCTGCAGCAATTTGCAACTTTTAATGGTTAGCTCGAATTCTACCCAGCTGTCTGGTAAGGCCAAAACTGTCCGTGGCTTTATACCTTATGCACAAGCAAACTAAGATTATTTATTGTACTTTTCAACTTTTTAAAAAATTAAATACACAAACGCCTTAAGGTACTATGGCGGAGACATTTTTATTATTAAAGACTAAAGTTTTACCAGGTCAGCACATTTTCCATTTATTTTATACTCCCTTAGCTGTGCAGAACTTTATTTTAAATAAGAGCTAGTCTAAACATGACCCTAAGGTTCAAGACAATTTAATAACTTAAGTAATAAAAATGAAAATTATTTTACATATTTCTTATCAATTAATTCTACAAACCTTGACATTTCAGTATGTAAATACGAATGCTTTAAATTTCAAATAACATCGATTGAACTAATTTGTACGAGGGCTTGTAATTTTAGACGCTTCAATTTTGAACGTTTTAAGAAGTTAATCAGTTAGCGCATTTTCTGGTTGCTAATACAAGATTATTTTAAGACTGGGATTTCTCTGAAATAGCTGACTACATTTGGACTTAATGCGTGAGCTATAAATCAGGTTTGTAACCGGGAGCGTGAAATCGGGCAGAAATTGCAGGCTGCTGCACTTTTGACCTCGGCCGACTGTCTACCTAGTAGATATTTATTGTCCTATTATCTTGATTGATACTCGGTCGACCGACCAGAGGCTAGTATCTCATGTAAGTACGTTTAATGGCATAAGGCCGTTTTGGACTTTCCCTGGCTTCTTGAAGAAAAAGCAGAGTTAGAGGACTTTTCCTTCTCTCATCCAGTCTTCGGTCGTTTCGCGATAAGTTTCCTTGCCGGGCGGTTCATCTTTATTTTTTGACCACATGGTGCCATTAAATGGTAGCGATGCCATTTGGATTCTCGGCCGGCAAACTACCTGGTCGTATTTCACAAGAATACTGTCGTAAACACTTACGAGACTTATTTTCCGCTTAGGCGTAATAATTTCTGATTTTAGCGGCTCGTCGAATTCGTTTACTACAGTTATTGCCGTTATCATCATTAGGCCAGTGATTTATCATATCTGTATCAATAATGCATCGCGTTTTGAGAGAAATGTGGTATAAACTGATACTTTGATTTATTTCTGCAGTCGTAATACATTTTTTGATAGACATTAATAAATTTAACCAATTTTGGATATAAAAAAAGGATTTTTGAAATTTTACAATATTAACATGATTTCCAAACTTCCTTTACAATTTCGGGGCTATGCATGTCGATCAAGCATATCGAAATTTTGTATGTTGTATAGATTAAAGTTATTTTAGTTTAAAATCACCATACCCTAAAATGAACTACAATGATTTGTAATTTAAAATTGCTTAAATTTTCAATTCCGATTTGTGCAACATTTTTTTGCAATTTCACCTCGGTACCACCCTATCAATATCTGGCAAAAAGCCAATTATTCTCTAAATCACATTGAAAGCTAGGGATATTACAATTGAATAAGAACTAGAAATGAAATTTTACAGAATGAACAATAAAAAATTGCTACCATGGGCTTTTAAGTATAAATTCTAATAAAATTATAGAACTATATGTTTCCCAAGAAGTCTATATTTAAGATGTGTAATAATTAGGAACATAAATATTCTACGGTGAATGGTGGATGAGAAACATAATCCTTATCTAATTCTTCATCTCATACATTTAAAAACTGATTATTTCACAAAATCAGGAAAATATATTGAGGACTTCGTCGAACCTGTTAAATGTGTGCCGTAAATCTATTCCTTGATATACTAAAGCTCCGAAAAGTATTTCTATTGAAATATAAAAATGTATGGAAACATGAAAATTAAAACTGGATAAGGACCAAAAATGAAATTACTTCTATACTACATGAGGGAAAATCAACCTATGTGGCCATTATTTACAATGTTTCAGGAAGGTAAAAACATGTTTCTTCTCAATACTCTGTGTTCTAGAGCAGAAATCTCAAACTTCCTTTATTGGATCGTCATTTTCATAATCTAAAAATTTATTTTTTGGAGCAAGAGAAGAAACGATTTAATAATATTTGTAGTGTTGATCGATAAACACAGTTCTAAATTACTTCAAATCGTCATAAACGGTGTTTCTAAAAATTGATTCTCTCCAGTTGGCATTGTCATCTCTTTAAGTATTAAATTAACTGCAGGTTTAGATTTTGTTTTGGATATCACAGGACCGCATGTTATTGAGCCAAATTGTGCGTAACTTTAAAAAGCAAACGAATGATAAAGGCCGTAGCAGGATAAGCATGGTCTGAGTGCCCCCGCTCAGATGTGATCCATATTGCGAGGGCAAGTAGCTTCTCCTATAAGATAAATTTACCCTAAGTATCAACTAAAAAAAAATTTATGAAAGTTATAAACAAATTTTGAAAAAGCAAAAAATCCAATCTTCTCGAAAACCGCTTTACTGATCACGATGTTCGAAATATATGTGATAAAGTGTACTAAGGTAGTTCAAAAAAAAATCAATAAATAGTTCTGTTGGTTTTAAGAGAATAAAAAAAATTATTAAGATTTTTAAATGATTCTTTTAAAAGGAAGTACTTCTTCCATCTTTTAGTATATTATTCTTGAGACTATAAATGACTATTTAAGATAAAATTTTTTTTTTCGATTTTTGAAAATTCTACAGTGGTGTAACCGCTTAAAAGGAATTACTTCTGAAACACCAACCATTTTTCTTCTATGTCATGCTCACATTCAAGGCATCAAT
>JAAAKG020162975.1:0-28930 GCA_010014905.2 Druon quercuslanigerum
ACATATAAAAGAAGGCCAATATAATAAAAATAAATCTTAAGTAAATGCAAAATAATTTACGTTTGTCCACATATGTGTACACCAGTCCTTCGTGCAACACACATGTATATACGAAAATATGTTCACTAAACAATATATGCCTTTACATTTTATGTGTTTAGGACAAAAAAATAATAGATCCATGAAAATATTATTGTTTTATTTGTGCGTCCATGGTACCGGTAAGAAGAGGTGAAAGTGAGCCTTCCCGCCTCTCACTAACAAAGATATTTAATTTTTGTCGGAATCGTTTTTATATTCTGAAGAACTATCAACACTTAGTGAAGAATTATTTGATGGTGCTTGTGGCAATTTCAAAAGAGCAATAACTTCTTTCGGAAAGACTTTTGATTGCTTTCGAGGAATTGGTGTTTTTGATATGATTACAGGATCAGACGCAGTAAGAAGTGCATGTAACAGATCGATCATTGTATGTTTTCTTGTATTGTTTTGACTGTGGTTTTTCAGAACTTTATTACATGATTCTTGTGCTTCCTCTGAGAATCGACCAATCTGTAATAAAGCATTTTCTATGATCACTGCACCATCAATCAGAATTTTGTGTACAGAAGCTGGCATACAATACCAACCATATGTTTCTGTGTAAACTCTTTCTACATTAAGGGCTTTTATCCCATGTGCTTTACTGCTGATTTCGAATCCATATGACAACGTGACTCGAAGAAGAGTATAAACTTTCGACGGAAAATGTGCAAAAACTAATATCTAAGGCTATAGCATACGCTACATTATTTGATGCAATATTTTAATTTTTGAAGTATTTTAATAAGTATGCTAGTATTTCATTACCGCCTGTGATCATGATGTTGCACCTGCCGAAAAATGTTTTTATAAGAGTTTCGGGACAGAGATAAGCGGTACAGAGAATTTTTTACAGGAATATATAAAAAGGGCTGTCGTAGATGCAGAAATAGAGAAGTGCGTGAGCGTGCTAGCGAATTATGATTTTTCAAAAAGAGTATCATTCGCACTTCTTTCAAGAACAATTAATGTTAAGAGAACGTTGCCTGCTCTCTTTTATTTATACGCTTGAAGAGACTCTGAACAACATTAAAACTTTACTAAGAGACTGCAGGCAAACTTTGCAGATTTTGATTCTAAAAAACAGCAACGCTAATATAGTGTCAAATTCAACTGCCAAAGAAATATTAGACAACAATTTTTGGGAAAAAGCTACTTCTTCATATGGGCTACTTTCTCCCGTTCAAGCGTCGATCATCGACGTAGAAAAGCACAACATACCACTCAGTAAGGTAACGCAATTGGTGAAATTAATAAGACAACACCTTACCGATCACATTGCTTATTCCATGTTCTCGCTAGATGAATAACAGATTTATTAGATAGCTTAGAAAAAAGATTCGTGGATATTCTCACTTCCGCTCATTTTGTGACAAACATCATCAATGCTCAATATAAAGGGCGAGATAATGACCAGGGGAAGAATCTAAAAGGAGTAACGTTCGTATTAAATTTAGGACAATTCCTAAAAGTGGGAACTTTAGGTGAAATTTCTGCAGCTTTAGCAAAATACAAAAGTCAGCAGGGTATGTGGGGAAACGAATTCTTATGTAAATAGGAAATAATTAATAAACCTATCAAATGGTGGAGTGGAATTTGTGCTATTAATAAATAAAGCTCAATAGCTGCTACACTTTTCTCTCTACCTTCAAAAAATTCAATATTACATAATGCTTAACTTTTAATTATAAATAAATAAAAGTGCATAAAAGATTACTTTTAATTTATACACTTTTGCTGCTCCTTTTAAAATATACCTATATTCGTGTATTTACATTTATTTTACTGCTCTTCAGTAAACTGTCCATGTTCATAATTCAAAAATTCGCATAACTTTATAGGTTAATTTGTCATGAAACAGTACTCTTTGATATTCAAATCCCTTATTTTATACCTGCTACTGATAAAACTTCTTCCATTAACTTTTGAAACGTATCTCACGATTTATTATACATAAAATACATTTAGTTTTTGTGTAATTAAATTATTTCACCGATTTCAAGCTGACCGTCAGGTGACGGTCAAATTTCATGAAATTGGTCAGATGACGGTCACTCCCCATCGCTAATCACGGTGCAGCAGACAGCCAATCAGATTGCTGCGCGAGAGAGATATCTTATCCCGCTAACTCACTGTCTGTTCCTCTCACTTTGCCACCAATTTTTCCATTAACTGGCTTACTCCAGGTGTATATGTTCTAGAGACCATCCCTTACCCGTAATATTTTACTAGTTAAAGACGCCGGCCCTGGCGGAACGCAGGAACCGAAAGGAGCCTGTAGAAAGTACCCTTAAAGATCCCACTGAGTCCCCATTCGGTTTTTTCTTAAAAAACTGAAAAAAACAGCAAGATCAACCTTTAAATTGTGCAAATTCTGATTTAACGTTAAAACCATTAGAAACTCGCGGAATAATCGCAATAATTTTTCTTGTAACGTTAAACACTTTAAAAAAATAAAATAACTGTCATTTGAATGGCCCGAAGGCGGCTTCAAGTGCATCTTCTTTTAGTAGCAGTTAGTAAGCAACGAAAATTTTACAATCTTCTTGCTTATTTGAAATATTGGGTTCTTTTTTACGTTAATTTAATTATAACGTATATTTATTTACATTTATTTGCCAATTTTGAATTGTATTTTTAAACTTCGCGCGCAACATACTACTTAAGCTATTATGGAGTCGCTTGAAGTTACCTTTAGCAACAGTTAATATTATTTTAAGATATTTTTAACCCTGCAAAAAAGTATTGCGCTTGCCCCGTGAGTTTCTAATAGAAATTTTAACGTATAATTTGAATTTCAACAATGTAAAAGTTGATCTTTCTGTTTTTTTGAGTTTTGTAAGAAGGAATCGAAGGGGGACTCAGTGGGGTTTTTGATGGTACTTTCTAGAGGCTAAAAACTATGACACGCTTTATGGAAGCTTCTATACATTAAAAACAGGCACTACAATCTGGCCTGTATAATTTTATTACTCCCTCTGAAAAGCGTTCAAATGATCCAGGTCCGACTGCACTTGAATTTAGAAATTTGTGTAGAAATATGGTCACAGTAGAGTCTCTAAATGCGCAAGCAATAGAGGAGTGAGAGAAAGATGGGTTATATCGCCCCCCCCCCTCTTTCACCTTCCCTACTCTTAACTCTGCGTCTGCGCAATTGCAATTCAACGTTGTCTGCGTTTAACTAATGAGAATGAAGTCAAGCAATGAGGAGTGCGTGAATAAGTTCATCCTTCGTAACGTTCAGTATATATGTTATCATTTTATTATTTTACTTTTATAAATGTTTGTTATTTATTTTAAGTTATATAATTTTTTATTAATACGCTTGTGTTTCTTATTCAGCGTGTCATATATATCTTCTTCAAAAACGAATTACACGTTTTATATTCTGTGGAAATGGTGAAAGATGTATCTTCATTTTGAATCAGTCACTTGTCGCTTTTTTGTATCTGAAATGAAATTCACAAAAGTCTTTTATTTTTGGCTGGTTCTGTAAACACGCATTTTAAACTGAAGATACGTCTGTTACTAATTGCACGGCATTATTATTCTGATCGCTGCTATATGCAACCTATACATAAATGTATATTTGCACCCCCTCTGGAATTAAGAAATATTGTTTTAAACAGTTTCAAACCCGACTTTCTTTTAATTTTTATGCACTTCTAAGTATAGCTGTTGAAAATATCTGCGCGAATTTTTTCTAATTTCCAATCGGATATATCTCCTTTAGGGGCTGTAAGACCTTATAGTTAGCGGGGAAGCTTAAGCGTGCTGGACATAGGGGTCAAACAGACCTCGGCCTCCATGCTTATGGATATGGATGAAAGGACCCTATAAGCGAGCTCTCTTATTATGCTTGAATGTAGTGTATGTGTATGTGTGCAGTGACAGGTGGTGACAAGTTTTTTCGGATTTTGTGTGGAGTTGTGGGGTGGAATTTGGCTATTCAGGGAAACTGAGGTTAGGTTGGCAAGGGAGCAAGGTAGTTTTGTGGTCAGGAGTTTGGTTCTTCATTATGGGCAAGGGTGGTTCTAGTAGTGCTGGGGGATGTTAGGGGAGAGAAGTAGTGCAAAGAAAAGTAGATTAAAGGCAAGG
Source organism: Druon quercuslanigerum (assembly GCA_010014905.2). Taxonomy (NCBI): domain Eukaryota; kingdom Metazoa; phylum Arthropoda; class Insecta; order Hymenoptera; family Cynipidae; genus Druon; species Druon quercuslanigerum. The sequence continues at coordinate 4,180 of JAAAKG020162975.1, forward strand.
TCGGCTTAGAGATAATGTGTGGATGGATGTTAGTTTTTAAAGAGTTTGTTGTAAGAAAATTCTGTAAAAATGGAAGTGTAAGCAAGTGAATTTTTCAATGCCAGCAGGCTGAAAAATTAACGTTTATGTATCTAGAAAGGTGAAAGAGCCTAGATATCAACAGGCCTTCTAAATCCCTGGGTCGAGGTCCCTCCCAGACTGATTCCAGTTCTTAGAATCGTTGGCATGATGCTTTGCGAACAAGTATTCATTGAGTTTTTCGTTCAACGCGACCATCCCCTTGAGCCATGTGTGTAAAGTGATCGTGCCCGTGACACTTGGGCACCTGCGGGTTACGAAGGTGTTTTAGCGGCCTCTCGGAGACACGGGACCACCTCCCCGAGTAAATAGTCTTACGCTTGCATGTGGGGCTCTGCAGGGGCGGACCTTTTATTTCCCTAGAGAGGGGTTGGGTCCTAATGGGTTTAAGAGAACACTTTTATCCCAATCTGTCTCTCCGGTAAGGCAAACTCAGGCGGCAGCTGTGCCTCCAGCTCTTCCGGGAGCTGAGGGATTGGCGGTACCTCTGAGTGAGGTAATGGAAACAAGCGTGGCCAATCAGTCCCCCAATAAGAAAAAACGAGCTCAGATGGCACCCCACTGTGGTGGGGGGCTATGCCCGTGAAGAGGCACAAGACAACCCAGCAACCGAGGAACAGGCAGTCGTTGGTGGTCGGATTGTCAGCCGCTCAGAGGGCTGACCCCCTGACGGTGGTGGTGACGGATACGAGCTACCCGGACTCGATGCCCAGTACAGAACAGTTTGAGCTATTCAAGAAATCTGTCTGAAGGGTGCTCGAAAGAGTGTCCCCAGACCAATAGCCAAGAAGCAGGATCTTCTTTTGTAGGGGAGTGGTCTTTGAATTTTTGGCAGCCGACCCAGCGGCTAAAGCTTGTCTACACAAGTCTGTGGTCGAGAGAAGGCCTTGAAAAGGCGCATCTCTTACTGTGGGTGGAGTTGAGTTGCTCCAAAAGGTGGTGACGCCTACAGCGTGGTTCCCAGGTGAACTGGAAGGCCCGTCTCTGGTGCTGCGTCGGTTGGACAGATTCACATCCTAACTTAACAGAACGTCCTGGCGAATCGTCAGGCCCGATAGGCCTCAAGGAGAGGACTCAGCGGAGGAGTAACCAAAAATCTCCTAGTTGTGCAAATTCCTGAGTCTCAGACAAGGGCTCCTGCGGTTCTCATCAACAGCCCTTTTATCACTTTGGACAGGTTAACGTTAAGGTTGTCAGCCAGGGGCAGGATAAACCTGTCGGTGCGCAGGAAGATCGGGAGCAGACCTAAATGATTGCTCCCGGTCTAACCATTACCCAAATTAACTTGCATCACAGCAAAGGCACTCTGCAGTTTTGCAGAGGGGCATGGCTGCGGGTCACATAGACATCTCGCTAATCCAGGAACTCTGGTTAGTACGAGATAACATTAGAGGTTTAGGGAGGGGCTGGTTGTTGTTCCAGGGACACCAAGGCGGCCAATCTAAGGATCTGCATACTGGCGAAGAGAGTCGACGTCGTCCCACTGCTGGAGCTGTTTTCCAGGGATTTGATGGTGATAGCCATATATTCTAAAGGAATAGGAAAGCTCGCACTGAACTTTGTGGGGCATTTCGGATGTCAACTCAAGAGGTAACGATCTAGTGGAATACAGCAGCTGGAGTGAATAAACTTACTCGGCTCATCGGATCGAGGTACATTTTCCGGGCTTTACAAAGTTACAAGAAGAGGAACAACACCTTCGAGGCAATTAAAGTGGCCTGTGGTCTAACTGGGCCCGCAACAGTGAATAGACAACGAGATTGTTACAACAGCCAGGGTAAGGTGGGCTCTGAAATCCTTTAGCCCTTACTAGTCTCCTGGTATAGACAGAATTCATCCAATATTCTTACAGAGGGCTGGTGAGATCATCATAGGGCCGATTGTGGGACTTGCTAGGGCTAGTATGACGTTGGGTTACGTGCCGGCGGTATGGAGGGGTACGAGAGTAATTTTTATTACGAAAGCAGGCAGGATCGTGTATACTTCACGCATAGATTTCCGTCCTATTAGCCTTACATCTTTCCGACTAAAAACTGTAAAAAGATTCGTGAAAAGATATATCCGCGATAAGGTCTTGTCAAGTAGGCCACTTCACAAGCAACAACACGCATATACTGCTGGTCACTCGACTGAGACGACCGTAAGCACAGTAGTTAACCTAATCGAAGGACAATTGAACCTGAAAGGCCTCGCGATTGGAACCTTTATACACATTGAAGGAGCCTTTAAGTACACCTCTGGAGAGGTAATAAGGGCGGCCATGCTCGCACACGGTGTGCCTATTGCAGTTGTAGATTAGATAGATGTGGAACCGTTGACAGCGGGTGCCCACAGGGAAGTGTTTTATCACCCCTTCTGTGGTGCTTGGTTGTGGATGAACTGCTTCCTCACGAGTAAAAGTCACCACTTTATAGGCTATGCGGACGATATACTGGCTATCTTGCGCGGCGAGCAAGCTAAAGACAGTCTTAAGAATAAAGACTTGACTTTAAAGACAGCTAAAGACATTCTTCGTGTACGAAAACTAGACTATCAGTCAATCCGAGTAAAACGGACGAAGTTGTATTCACCAGAAGGTATAATTGGGCAACCACGAGTATATTGAAGCTGGACGGACAACGAATGGAAATAAAAAGAAGAGCCAAATATCTAGGAGCCATCCTGCATAAAATGCTTTCATGGAACGAACACCTAGAAAACAAGGACAGAAAGCTAGTAGCGAATCTTTGGCTCTGTAGGAGAGCTAAGGGAAAAAGCTGGGCCTTGAAACCAAAGACACTTATGTGGATCTACACAGCGATCCTGCGACCCATGCTTAACGATACAGCGGTGTTCTGGTTGAGCAGGGCCGAACTGTCTACTGTGAAGGCTCGACTGGAAAGGATTAGGGGACTGATTCTGAGAGGCGTCACTGGTACCCCGAAGTCGAAATCCCACTATGGCTCTGGAGGCACTGATAGGTTTGGATCTCCTCCATCTAACTGTCAAGGCCGCGGCTGCGAAAGCAGTCTGAAGATTAAATAGGTCAACGATAGCAGTATCTCGACGGTAGTGCGGATGCCAATCGACATTGCAAGGAGGACGACTCGTACACTGGACGCTACCTCTTCGACAAGAAGTATCGTATTAGCCTATCCATGAAAGAGGAATGGCTTAACGGCGAGGCACACCTGCTCAGTGATGGAGACAACTTGTTTACAGATGGCTCAGAAACAGTGGGAACGCAGGAGCTGATGTACATCGTAGAGCGGATGTAATGTGCTTTACAATTGCAATGGGGTCCTACGCCACAGCTCTACAATGTGAGATTATGGCCATGCTCCAGTGCGCCTACACAGTAAAGGAGTATGGCAATAGAGTATTCTCATTAGGCCATACAAATTTGAAGGGCCAAACCTCCGGCGGTATGGCAGTAAGGGAAAATACATTGCCAGAATATTGATGACATATTTCGGAGAAGTTTTTAAAATAAAAGAAGTAAAATGGTGAAATATTGTTTCATAGTAGGGCGTACGAAACACAGTGTTGTGCACCCAGACACAAGATTTTTCGTATTCCAAAAAGTATAACTGATGAAAATCGTGTTAGGTCTAGTGATCTGTCAACACGTGAACTTACTATATTATCAAAGAGGAGCAGGGAAATGTGGATAATAACATTTTATGAGTGGTAAGTAAGAAATGTATGCGTGTAGAATGTGAGGTAATGTTTGCCACAACCGTTGCAAATGTTGTTTTTTTTTTAGTAGAAAATTAATCCTTTTTAGCCAGGAAATATGAAAACATTTGTCAGCATAAGGTAGAGATTCTGTAAATTGGTATTTTGTTCTATTTGTATCAAGAAAAATCTTGAATTTTCGTACAGTTTTTTGAGAAGTACACTTTCGGTATTTCGCATGGAAGAAATATTTTTTTCATATATTTTTGTAGAAATACCACTTATTTACACTAAACTAGGAAAGAAGAATGCAATGTTAAAACTTGCTGATATCACTTGAGTTTTTTATTCCTGCGAGCAGGTCGCTCTTGTAGTATGCTGTTCCTAACCTCAAAATCTCAAAAAACTGTCATCGCATTTTACGTCAGCAATGGAATTTTATAACATTATTTAAAATTAATACAATACTTCACACTAATATTCCTTAATATTAATGTTCATACTCGTAGAAAATAATAAGTTATAACTAAAAATATTACCCTTTAACCAAAAATACTATATGTGATGCGATCTGAGAAAAGGGACCTACTAGGCAAAAAATCGATTTTCGGATTATGATGGATTATATAATTTCATGAACTTATATTTCTTTGGGTGAAAACAGAAATTTTGTAACTGCATTATTTTACAAGATATATGTGATTGAAAAAGAGTATTTTAACGCGTACACAGCGTCGGAGATTTCTTCAATCGCTCGTCCTGTAAAATTTCACTTTTGCCTAGTAGGTCCCTTTTGTCGGATCGCGTCACATATAGTTACACTAATCTCACTCTGCAGTGTAAAGACGGAGAAATAGAATAAAATAAGACACTATATTCACTATTATCACCGAGGGCACTGAGATTTTCACAAATATTTATATCTCTAAGAGCATACGGATCAAAGTTTTCGATTTTTTCCAATTTTTGGATACATCAGGTGTTCACATCTTCCGACAATTTTCACAAATCTTCACTCTGCATTTCGAAAAACCAAAAACCATTTAAAAAATCTACGGCAATACATGCAAACTATAGGGGCATAGCAAAGCTGCTATCATGGCTCTGAATGGAACAACGATCACGTCGCTACTAGTTTGGGAATGCTTTAAGGCACTGAATAAGCTATCGTCAGACAACCAAGTCACTTTGCTTTGGATCCCTGGACACATTGACTGAGCGAAGGAATTACTCAAGTTCGCAAGAAACGAAGTCAAAATCCTAACAGAAATATTTATAGGACACGGAAACCTTCGGTACCACGGACATAAGATAGGGCTTGAAGAAAGTCCCCTCTGCCGCCTGTGCGTAGAGGGTAATGAGATGTCTACTCATATCCTTTGTCACTGCCCTGCGATTGCGGGGAAACTTCTAATACTTGCAAGCAGTCGCCGCATCAGTCAGTCTGAAATATCGGCCAGCTACGTGACTGCGGTCTTCTCCCTATGGAGACGGCTATGGTGTCACGCTTAAGGCTTCTAAGCGGACGCAACGGGATCATCCAAGCGTCAGAGGCTGTTACGGTATCAACCCAGTTGTGGTTACTGTAACATTAAAAAACTGTCTCAGATGTGTATGTTTTGGGATCCGTAATTTGAAGATAGATGATTTAAAGGTAAATTTTCTAAATTATATTTCAACGATCTCACAGAATCGGATATACATACAGCATTAAGCAGTAAAATAAAAATAACTTGTCGATAAAATTAAAATTTGTTGATTTTTTTCACATACTTTTTTATGTGCACATTTTGTTAAAGAAAAATTGAAAACGTGGTTAAAGTGTCGTTATATTTAATCGATGAAAAATATAATTCTTTCATCAAAAAGAATTTTTTTGATTTTGTGCAAGATGTGCAAATCAATCAAGCGAATTAATTTTACTATTTGTGACTACTTTAAAAACCATGTAGATACTGCCCATTTTTTATTATTTTTCCAGAGCTAAGTCTGCCTATTGGTTGGTTGTACTCCAGGTTTTTCCGAATCGTACATCTTGGAGGTGCAATTGGCCTTTATGATTATTATTATATGAGAGAAGATGTAGACTCCAAAAGCTAGGATCATGGTTCCTTAAAGCAACTAATACCATCGCAACTAGAACGTGTACGTCATCCACTACTGCTTCTTCTATCCTAGAAGATAAGCAAGAGCGGGAAATTTACGCAAGATACTTCGTACAACACTCTTCCTTAGAGTGCTGTATCTAGCCGCGGATAACCTTACGCGGCAGACAGCATAGTTGGAGATCAAGGACCAACCTTTGTACAGTGTTAGGAGGGACAGTGTTGATCACTACAGTGATCCCAGAAGGAGAGCCTTTTACATCTGAATTGCGATCGTCTGCGCCTGATGCTGGCAAGCCGGGACTTTGTTGAGTTGACTGAAAAATGCAGCCTTTATACCTCCAATTACGAGAACCACAAGATAGAATTTGTACAGCCTTGGTACAGCCTACTCAACTTGAAAAAAAGAGGCTGGCATTTCGCCCCCTTTTCTTCCTTGTTTTCCGTGATATTACCATCGTCTAGTGATGAAAATTCAATCGCGTAAATTATCTTGGTCTTTAGATCTAGGAGGACAATGTCAGGCTTAGTAGCACTGATACGTTGAATGGTATAAAACAATCCCAGTAGATCTTACACTGATCATTCTCTACAACGGACTCCAGTTCCCTCTCGGCGTGTGGTAAGACGAGCACTAGATCAACACGTCCCTCTATGTACCAGAAGTGTGCATACTTTGAGCATCCACTAAGTCTTGATAGACAAAAGGAAATCCCTCCATCTGCGATCTTAAACCAGCAGATTTAAGAAACATGTCCCTTTAGTAAAAGCGAATGTTCTGCTTCCTGTACACGACTCTTAAGCACCAAATGTGTTAGTGATGCTAGCCCATGTGTAGTGTCGCTGGAATCAAATGGGAGACCAAGCTCATCTACGGACCTATCTGCGATTCGGTAAAGAAATGCCGCAACATGGACGACTTCATGTGGGTGTACGAGTCGCATTAGAGAATCTGTGCTTTTTAGAATTGAGCAGGCTGTAGTTAGAACCATTCTTCGATGAAGACACTTTAACCTCAGAAAACCATTACCCCCTTTATCTCACAGGAGATATGTACGAGGTACAGAAGATCTAGGTTGATGACTTCGATCGATTTTCATCATTTTGCGTGTGCTTTGGTCAAATTTCTGCAACTTATAGACGTTCCATTTTACTGAACCAAACTTGTAGAGCAGTATACGAACGGTCAAAATATCGCCTATGAGTTGAAGAACCTGATTATTACGCGTACTGCCGGCATACGGATTGCAAGGTTCTCTTTCGAAGAAGCAAAGAGTTTAACGAAATGTTTAACGAAACATTTTAAAAACTATATTTTTTTAAAATATATTATCTAATAAAATTAACTATTTTTTGCTGCAACTTATTCCCAACAAAACTGGGATTATGTTTTTCATGAAATACTATAGCATAATTAAAATGTTTTTTTTGCAAATTTATGAACTAAGCCGAATTTGGGATTTCCTCTACTATGTTTTCATCTATTCTATTTTCCGAGGCAGAATATAATAGGATTTTCCATATTGTCAATTTAGATCGAGCTGACCTCAAGTAAGTCAGATATAACATGATATTTGAGATAGTGTTTATAGTTTTTGAATGCGTGACGTGTTTTATCATTGTTGCGTCTACGCAACGTTGGGATTTCCTGCGAGAATGCGTCAACGTGCGTTCAACACGTCGCCGTGGTTCAGTTCTATCTGATTATTCATCGTAAATGATTATCAGAATTAGCGAAGTGTACTTTTGAAATATATTGAACGGAAGTAAGTAAATTTCGCAATTTATATATAAAGTATTTATTATTCTATTTACCTAGTAAACCTTTTTCTCAAATTATTTTTTTTTATAGTGATGTTTCGGAAAAACGAAAGACCTCTGTCAACTGCTGAGATCTTGGCTATATTGGAGGAGGATGAAGATTTATTGCAGGCTAATAACATTGATACTGTTTACATTCTACCGCCAAAAAAGCAAAGGTATGCAACAGAACTACAAAATGAAGAAAAAATAATTTGGAACAAATTGAAAATGGAATTGGCGGTAAAACCCTTTTCGAAATCTTTTCATTGTACTTCAGTGACAATGTGTGGGAGAAGATAATTTCTCATACAAAAAAATATGCTCACGATAATAATTGGCATTCATTTGAGATTGAAAAAAGTACCCTAAAGCGATTTTTTAGCATACTCATTTTTTCGGGGTACCATACGTTACCAGCTACAAAACTATATTGGTCGAAAGATGAGGACAAAGGTGCTACGTTAGTTAGAAACTGTATGAGTAAAAACAGATTCGATTCGATGAAGCAAAAGATACATTTATCAAATAACAACCAACTTGATAAAAACGACAAATTTGCGAAACTAAGACCCCTTTTTGATTTGATAAACGAAAAAACATGCAGTTTGGTGTATTTTCTCATATGTGTCTATCGATGAGGAAATGGTGCCATATTTTGGATGACATAGTTGTAAGATGTATATCAAGGGAAAACCAATCAGGTTCGGCTTCAAACTCTGGTGTCTATGTACTTCTAATGGTTACTTATTCCAATTCATACCTTACGGCGGAAAAACAACCACACATGAAAGCGATTTGGGACTAGGAGAGAACGTGGTACTGGAACTATTGTCAGTTGTTCAGCAACCATTGCTTCATCGGCATGCATAATGAAAACAGTTGGAGAACATAGAGCTCATATAAGAGAAAGGGTAAAAAGCTGCAGTGGTGATGAAACAGATATGTGGAATAGGAAGAAGAAGGTTTGGAAAAAATTGGAGAAGGACAAAAAGGTTATTTGCTACACTGGTATGGCCAATGTTAGGTTATGGAGCAGGGATATGGGGATGGAAAAAAAGGTAAGAGATTGACAAATTACCATTCCACGTCAGGCCATCCAAAACTACAGTATTCGAATTATGGTTTGGAAAGAACAAACCGGATACGAGCGTTTTCTTACATGCGTTCGTTGAGGAAATTAATAAGCTTACAGTTTCTGGTATTTCGTGTATTATTCGTGGCGAAGAAAGAATAATTAAACCGTGCGCATAATGCTGCTGTGTCGACACAGTCACCCGTGCGCCAATGCAAGGCATTTTTTAATTTAATGCTTACTTTGGCTGCAATTGGTGCTTGCATCCAGGCGAATGGGTTCCCATTGATTTTGATACTGCTGGCAGTATGAAGTATCCGATTATGAACCCAATGACTGCAGGAAGAGATGAGCAGAATATACTCGCTTCAATGGACAAGCTTGTAAATAATGCACAAATGGCGTCCGGAGCTAAACGCGTTACACCTTTAATTAACATAAAGTAATTTGGTGTAGTTCAAGGTTTTACACCTGATGATATGCATTTCGCCAAGTTAGGTTTGGGAAAACAGTTTAAAAATTACTAGTTTGATGCTACTAAATCCACATTGCCGTCAGTTGTAAGTTGTTCCGAAATGGATGTAAATATTAAATGGGATTGAAGTACCTAATCAAGTAATGCGTCTTACGCGTACGAAACAAGACCGTCAGATTGGAAAGCAAAAGAGTGGGACAATTGGATCCTCTACTTTAGTCTACCAATTCTCTTCCTCTTTCTGAACATGAAATTAATAAAACACTGGACGCTCTTTGCAAAGGCTTTTGACATCCCTCTGAATTCCGCCATTATGCAATTTGAATGAGAACATATAGAATTATTAGTTGAAAAATTCTTAATCGAAAGGAAGGAATATTATACGAAACAAGTTGATACTTGTAACCTCAATTGTTAATTGGGGTCCGGGATGGACACATTCGAGCTTCGTGTTTAAGTCTGTAAATGTTCGGTTTAAAAAATATAAATTCAAATTTAGAGTTAAAAAATACACAATAACATGTAAAACCGGAGCAACGGCGGGATACGAGGGCTGTCCCAAAAGTATCCGACCTACCTCAATCTCTCGGCTCTTGATTTATTCTTTGTCATCCGGGGAGTGGCATCCTTCAAAGTAGTCCCCATTTGATTGAACAAGATGCTCATATCGATGTTTCCACTTATTAAAGCTCTCTTGAAAGTCAGACCTCGGAATCGCCTTTAGTGCATTCGTCGCATTAGTTTCAACAGTCTCTTTATCGTCGAATCGATGTCCCTTAAGCGGCATTTTCAATCGAGGAAACAGCCAAAAGTCGCAGGGAGCTATATTGTGACTGTATGGAGGCTGGCGGAGCTGCGCAACACTGTGTTTTAATAAATACTGCTGCACAAGGTTTGATGCGTGCGCTGGAGCATTGTCGTGATGAAGAAGCAAGTCACCGGTTTCCTAAAGTTGCGATCGTTTTCTCCTGGTTGCATCACGCAATCTTTTCAGAACTTTAACATAGTACTCTTTGTTGATAATCTGGCCTGTAGGAGCATATTTGTGATGCACAACGCCCTCATAATCGAAAAAAACAATGAACATTGACTTGATGTTGCTTCGACTTTGACGGGCTTTTTTCGGTCGAGGCTCGGATGGAAGCTTCCATTGCGAAGATAGATGTTTTGTTTCAGGATCAGAACCATAAACCTAAGTTTCATCACCAGTAATAAGCTTTTTAAGAAAGTTTTCATCACTATTGATCATTTCCAGATTGTCCTGAAAGATTTCTAATCGAAGGTTTTTATGTTGGTCTGCGAGCAGCTTCGAGAATTGCGACGAACGCAAAAAATTCGATATAAACAAATACACGCTGCACGGGAATTAAGTCGTTTTATCGGTATCTCGGGCTACTCACGAGAAGTTTAGGAGTTGCTGGTGAGGTTCGTACCCTCCAGAAGTCGCCTGAGTCTCTCTGCGCGAAAACATGAACGTAGGTCGGATACTTTTGGGACAGTCCTCGTATTTAATATTGTCAAGCGAAGCAGTTTACTATAAAAGAATGGTGAAGAACAGATGTTTATATTCGTGTGCAAGGATTAAGTGTAATCGATCAAAGAAAATTGTTGCTATACTCAGAAATAGTACTATCGTGCAACTCGTGAAGTTCATTGTTGTTGAGCTTTCGGAAAAAGAATATACTCTTTGTAAAATTCTTGCGACTGAACAAGTTCTATACAACCAATTCGCACGATTGCAAAAAGTAAAAAGTTCGCCTGCAATTTCCACAACAATAGGCACAAACGATATCGATCGAATTTGCGCTTTTTTTGAAATACGTAGTGTACATTACGTTTGTCCTTTACCAAAGTTACACTACAAATAATGTTTTTTTCAATGAGCGGCAGAGTGTAATTATTTACGTTCATTTTCCTCGCGCATGTTTCGAGGTATACTGCCCTGTTGACATACTCACTAGTCTGAATAGTCACATGGTCAAAATGCCTAATAGAAAACCATTAGAAAACTTATAGGTTTGGTTTCTATTAGATCCTATTAACAAGTGAGAGAGGGTTTTTTTATGCCTGTTCTATATCGTTTTCTATTTGGCATTTAGAAACTTTCGAACTGGATATGATTAGGGTCCGATGTGTAATATATTAGGTACTCGCAATGCATATCTATCCGTTCCTAAGTTCTACCTAATCGAATTTCTATGTGGTTTCCAATTGGAATGCATTCGCAACCTAATACTTTGGTTTCTATTAGGCCCTATTAACATTTAAAATTGGTTTTTGTATGTCTGTTCTATGTGGTTTTGTACTTGGAATTTACAAACTTTCGAAATAGATATGATTAGGATCTGATGTTTTTTGTATTCGGCCAGATTACTCAACGAAAAAAAAAATTATTGCTTAACTTCATGTTATATGATCTTCATTTTTTATAGTTTTTGAATACACAATTTGCCAATGCGGTACTTGCAGATATAATCGCTTTAACAAAAAATATTATTTAAAAATAAATTTAAATTTAATTTTACTCATGTAAAAAACAGGTTGATATTCTTTTTTCTTCAAAAATTTAAATATCTTATAAACTGTCAAAAGATAATAAACAATTCAGAAATGTTAAGTGCAAAAATGATTTAATAACCTAGGTGACAAAAAGCGATTTAATTTATAAAATTATTTTATAATACTTTCCCTAGCTAATGCAAAAAACAGCAAGACTTGTTGCAATTCGGATTCTACGTTAAATTTTCAATCAGAATGTCACGGAGTAATCACAATAGTTTTTTTAGCGTTAAAAACTGTACAAACTATAATACCTATCATTTACAAGGACAAAAGTCGGCTTCAAGCACATATTATTTTATTAGCAGTTGATAGGCGTTATACGTCGTTAACTAAGAATTTTTGCTGGGTGCTAGCGCCATTCAGTGGACACCTGAGAAAACAAGACTGCGACGCAAGTGGCAACATACTACTGAAACGATTATGCATGCGCTTGAAGTCACCTTTAGCAGAAACTACTGAAATTTAAGAAAAAATTTTAAAGCTTCAAAAATACTATTGCAATTATTCCATGACATTCTAATGGAAAATTTAAGAATCCGAATTGCAACAATTGAAATGCCCATCTTGCTGTTTTTTTAAGTTTATGCTGCATGATATGGAATAGATACTATGTGGATTAGGGTACTCCAAAAATTCAACTTTCGACTTTTGGTGATACCCCCCCCCTTTCTTTCGTTTTCCGAAAAAATAAATCCCGCAATTTTTCTAATGTTAACCCGTGCCTCCGGGCTTTTGAAATTAACATGGGTTTTAAATTGGAAAAGCAAGATTTTCAAAAAAAATTAAAAAAAGAAGCACTTGTTATACATTTTTTGTGAATTGAAGTATTTTCACCTCTTAAGGAGTATTTAAGGAATAGTTTCCACCCAATAGCTTTTAATTTTGACACACCCAAAACCTTTAAATTCTTCCCGGAAAATACCCCAAAGACGGTATTTAAAAAAAATATCAACATGATTTATTTTTAATCGATAAATGGCGAGTATTCAAGCATATTTGTAATAACTTTAAATTGTTTAAACAAATTTTATTTGTTTAAACAATTTTTTTTAACAACAATTTTTTCCCCTGTAAATCGTAAAAAGTTATTATCTTTCAGAATAAATCGTACAAAGTCGATGAATGTCAAGAGTTGTAGTTCTTGTTTAACTTATTTGGTAATTATTTAAACAATTTTTATTTGTCTAAATAATTTTTTCTCCTTAAAGTCGTAAAATTTTTTATTTTTTTTAAATAATGGCACACTTAAAAAAGGTTGAAAGCAATATATTTTGAAGGCTGTTCGGCGGAAACTATTCCTTAAACACCCTAATGTGGATACTATAAGGATTCGCTATAAAGTATCCTTTCCATTCACTTGGTCCGCAAGGTAGTCTTCAGAAAATAGTGGATGGTTTTGAAACTGTAAAAAGAATTGAACCGATCCGGATTCAAGTCAAGAATGACGTTAAAATAAAGTGAATCCGAAGAAAATTATCAGATAAAAGACAATGCTAAAACTTCATTTAAGTCCACTGTTAATACAGATTAAAGAACATCAGAAGTTTCTGAAGAAACAATAGCTACTACTGCATGGAATGATATTTTGAAAAATGATCTTAAAATGTTAGAATAATGAAAAAATATTCTAGACGTTACATTTGGTGTACAAAAACTAACTCACAATAGATTAATGATTGAAATATCACCACTAAGATAAAACATTTTATAAGCTCAAACGACTTTGAAAGTTATGAAAAAAATCATACTTCATTGGACGAGCTAAATGAATTAGTGGAACAAGTAGGTTTACTGTTATCAACTGAAGAAACTGGAAATCAAAGTAACGGAAATTAAATTATATCGATTATTAAAGAATTACGAGAGGATGGAGTCATTTTAAGCAAGCTAAGAATTAGAGTCGCAGCCAGAGAGATTTGGGTCATGTAAGTTATGCGACGGTCAATAATGGTACCTTTTGTATTCGCCACGTACCGAGCGGGAAGTTATTTGTAGTAGTTGGCAGTGAACAACCCGACTCCCTTATTAAATTTTTCTTCAAACTATTGACACTTTTTTTTTAAATAATGAATTTTCTCATTGTACATATTTTTATAATTATACATAACTTTTATACTTATCTACTATTTTGGAGTTGAATTAAAAAATTTCGTCTGCTTTGGCGTATCTCATACCATTTACGAAATACTTTATATAGAACCGTCCACTCAGCGCCGCCACAAAGGAAAATTGAAAAATAGAATACGCCATATTTTTTGCTTTCGTTTGCTAAGTTTATGGTGAAAATTTTTTTTGCTCTCTTAACTTGCGAGAAAAGGGTGGCCGTGCTAGTACGACGTCCACTTACGTTTCCCAAAAAGTTACCCCTAACTCGTACACACATACCCCTCGTGATCAAAAACGTTTCGAAACTGGGAAAACCACCTTGAATAATGCAAAGATGATTGAGAGCTCCAAATTAATTACTTTTTACTTGAAATTCCCCACTTGTTATAACTTTCCCCTAAAATTACTCTTCCACGTGAACGTATGCAGCGGAGTTTATATATGTATGTAAAGAGCACTTAAAATGATAAAATACAGAAACCACTGTTAGTTGAAGTTTGAAGACGTTTTTGATCAAGAGATGCCCGACTTCAATCCGGATGATTTAAAGAAAGCAAACGTTAGCTCACACGAGATTGACTGATCCTCCACATTTCTGTAGAAAATTCCGTGCATCCTCTTATCGAGGAGCTATTCACGAAAGTTTCTCTCCTGTGTTTTCTGAATCCGGGCTTTCAGGAATGAGTACTCGAGATAGATAAGATTTGATGCATTTTTCTCACTCTCACTCTCCCTATTTTTAGCATAAATCTTAAGATCATCCATTTAAAATACATGGGTGACCACGTGCTTTCGATTTGCAGGTTTGCCGCAAAGGTACCTGTGCGATGGCGAAGTGCTAGAGATAGTGGCAAATATGTGAGGCAAAAGAGGAGTGGGCTCCTGGAGTCGCCCTCAAAAACCCCTTTTTGGAAAGTGACCTTGTTAGTTGTCACACGATTTTTTCTAGATGAGATAGTAAATCTGGTTTTCGAAAGCGGCATCAATCTCCCTATACACCTCAAGATTTTCGTATGAACCTTTAAGCTTTCCGAAAGACAGATGATAAGTTTATGGAAGGTCGAATCAAAAGCTTTCCAGTAATCAATCCTTTCTTTTAGTTTCGTTGTTCATACATTTCTTGTCACACAGGTCCGATTGCCCGAACAATCATATGATTTAGGATAGCTGTAAATATTTTATACAGTGTTTTCAGACAAAGTGATTGACCTGTAATTCTTTGGGTGCGCCTTTCCACCAACCACTCCGCAATGAGCTCTTCCGATTTCAAACATGAGGTGAACATACGGGCCAGATGGCAATGGGTTTGAGAGAACTTCTTGCACCAGATGGTCTTGATACCATGTGTTTCTGGAGCGGAATAGTTCTTCACGCCTCTCAAAACTTTTTTCACCTCCTCTGGTTTGAGTTGGTTTGCTCTGACCCAACTCTCTCTCCGCTCTAGACTTCTCTTAGCGTCAGATAGTATCCGTATTCTTTCAACAATATGCTACCTGATGGTCAGCAGATTGGAATTGTTAAGTGTGTGATAACGGATCCGGAGTTCGCACGCAAGCTTTCTAACCTTGGCTGTAAAGTTCCTGCCAGACGTTATATAGTCAATCACACACTGAATGCGAGACGCGTATTGTCTTGCCCAGCCTATATTTATGGCTAGTTGATGCATTCGTCTTTTGGTCTTTTGATCAACCGTTGGTTTTGTTTTACGGTTCGCATCAGCCAAAGCTCTCGCTGCTGGTTTTTGAGAAACCTGGATTTTGATGTTTCTCCGGGTCATAAAGCATTGCTCGTCCTCTACCGGATGCCTGCCCACGGTTGGTCTTAGTGTCACCTCTCTTTCCCTGCTGCCGGCTTGTTCGGGTTCTGCTAGAGTAAACGTTCCGCTAACATAGCCCCTTTTTGAAGTACTTCGGCATGGTTTTGCAGGCGTTGATGCGAAAAGTGCGATAGCTCTGGGTGTTTCTCGCACCACAGAGCATGCAGTCGTTCCATGTTATTCTCTCGTTCAGGGGTTACACTCGCAACGTAGCATTCTAGCATATCGTGATTTTATCGCGCCGTCCACCTAAAAATCCCCTAATTTTGGGGCTTTCCCCAAGATTCCGCCAAACCATCGCACTGACTCCATCTTGATTGGCTCCTTCAGGTCTAGAGTGGTCGGTATTTCTAGCCGACCCATTGTTCTATTGTTCTATACGTTCTATTGATTCGAACTGCAATTATTACAAATATGTTTGGTGTTATCATTGTTGTTCCCACGAGAAGATAGGGAAAGGGGTTCGTCCATCTTTGTAAAGACCCGCATGCAAGGATAAGGCTGCCTACTCAGTATACTGCGTAGCCAAAATCTCAGATTCACCGTTCTAGACACCTCACCCAGGTGCCCTGCAGCTTTCGACACGGTTTTCAAACCTCCGCTTGGGGGTTAATTCCTTCGGGACCAACCCTGGACAATTATCTGCGACTACCTATTAATTTTTTGTAACCATATTCAGCAGAAATCCTTAGTACAGGGACCCTCTATCGGCAACCCGAGGACGCGTTCGGTGGCTTTGTCATAGGAATCAAAACCGAACCGAATATATAATGGATATAATAGATTTTAATATTTTAATTATTTGTGTCATAGAAGTAAAATATCATCAATAATAACATATGAATTACAGTCTTTGTAATTACAAACACTTCTTGAAAATGCACATTTAGCGGGCCTGTCTTTAAAATGGCTTAATCTGACCTAAAATTCCGTAATATGGTACACATTATTTTTGGTATCTAGTAAAGCTTTAAATGTCACTTTCGTATAGATATTGCTTTTGGTGATTATACATGACTCAGAATTAGTATTAGGTTTTATTTTTAAGAGAAGAAGAATTTGCAATCTCGTGTACGTTATTTTTCAATTCATAATAACAATATTCGTCAATGCTTTTATAAATAACTTTCATACCTTTTACCTGCTCTTAAATTGTATTTACATTACATTGTATTGTGAGGAAGATATTTGAGTTTCCATTCAATATTAACAAGAAATATTAGATTAAAGAATTAATTGTAAGCCTTTGCAAAACATTTTTGAATACAATTAATTGACATTCACTGCTCTATTTCATTACCATTCCTCCAATAAATTCAACATACCCAATAGTTCACGTGTCACTTGACGCTATTCTCTAGATCTAAGAAGCACTCTGCAGAGGTATATGTCTATATGTTGACAAATACTACATTTTGCATCAAAGGCCCTTGATATACACTATACTTTGTGTCCTACCCTCCTTGAAAATAAAGATGGGAAGCAGATTTCGAGAGCGCATGTACGAAGGTCGCAAGGTAGGTAAGCGAACACATTACGCCTACTTCACGTGCATACAATGGTGCTTTTTCACAGGGGTTGGACAAAAAATGCTTTATGCAATAATAGTATTTGTCAAATGTTAGTTATTTCTGTCAAATCATTATTAGTACATTTTACAGCAATGTTTGGCCATCTTAACTTTAAGCTAGCGTAAACGCTAATTTTTACAAAAAATAATAGGACCCAAAATTTAAAAATAGGGTCCCAAACTAACACTAAATTATTAAATAGATTACATCTTTATACCATATTAGTGTTGTGCCAGCTTAACATACCTACTCTGACTGACCCGTCACTATCTAAGGTCTTTTGTTTCAGGTGTCATTCACTCTACTGACTCTACTCTCTTATTGTGGTTCATCTTCAATTCGCCTAATATGCCCCAACCATCTTAACCGATTTATTTTCCATATGCCAACGAGTGTTACTTCTACAACACATTCTTTGAGGATTATCTCGTTACTCGATTTTTCGATCAGTGTTTTGCCACATATCATACGCAGGAACTTCATTTTAACCTTATCTTATCCGTTTTTTGATATAACCATGTCTCGCTACCGTGCAGTGCAGTCGATATAAACATAGAGTTATGTATTGACCTTTTAACTTTATTTGATATATTTTTACTTCTGATAATGGGCCCTACTCTACGGATAACCTTCTGATCCTCATTTTTATGCCTACCAAACTCCCAATATATCTTTCCATTACTAGTGAGTAAACTACCAAGATACATGTACTTGATAACTTGTTCTATTCTCTCATCATTTAGGAAACTTTTGCACATTGTTTTCTCACTTTTTCTTTGAAACACCATAATTTTTGTTTTTACTTACGTTTATTTTGAGGCCCATGTTCTTCATGCTTGTTTTCAGTTTTCTCAACCCTTATAAAAATATATGATAGGAAGAAATGACAATCGTACTATCTTTTTTTTATTTTCTCCTTGTAGTTTTTTTGCGACCAAGGGAAAACAATAGGAAAAACGGAAATAACTGGCCATAATTTATAATAATATCGTACACACTTAATGTACGCCGCACGCGTAATGTGGTCAATATTATTTAAGTAAATTGAGTCTTTTAAAAACATATTAAAATTTCTTAAAACAAGAAAACAAATATCTGTCTCGTAATGATCACATTTTTATTGAAGGTAAAAATTCAGCGTACATGCATGAACGATACACAAACGAGGTATGCAGTACATTTGGTTTGAATATTACAAACTTTCAGCTAGATATCTCGTTTCGTGTGGAATTGCCCACGTAACAATTTTTGCGCAAGATGCGCGCACTGTGGAGGCATATATGCGAATTAATCTGAACGTCGTGTGTTCCGATCTTCATTTAGATGTGCCATCCATGGAGGCGTATACGCCACACACGCCATGCGAGGCACGCGCGTCCGTGCATAAAACAAACACTTGGTGCGCGTGGATTGATTACCCGAAAATTATTCATTTATAGTAAATGCCGTAATTAAAAAGGTTTAATTCAATAACTGTATAGGAATTTATTAAAAAATACACTTTGGTACTACACAATAACTTGGATCGACATTTAGAACGTATTTAGATCAGTATACGCACCGACGCCCTGCGATTTTACCCAACCTAACCTGCCAGTGAAGTGGTCCAAAAGGCACTGGGCTAGCCGGCTAGTTCTGCGCAGTCCCATGTGGACAGAAAATGGCGGCGTAAAGCGAGAGTGAAAAAATCGGGTAGCTATTTGTCTCGTTCACTCTCAAGATCGTTTCTGTTGTACGCCAACGTTTTCTGCACACATGGGATGGTACCTTAAGGCATAGTTATGGCCATGGGACTGCACTCTAAGAAATTAAAGATTTTGTGCTCTTACTGGGTACTCAGGTTTCCCGCATGAATGCGCCGCAACATTTCGTCACAGGGTGATTGTAAAGATGCTCGCATTGTATCATGCCTTATGTAAGCACTTCAGTGACAATCACAAAATGTAGGCAAACATGATGAATTTTGCATGCATTTCATGCGGACATCGATATGCACGTGTAACATCTGCGCAAGAATTGTTATCTGGGTGGTATGATCGGGAATAATTCCAGTAAAGCAGGAGTCGGAAAAAATTGGTACATGCCTTTCAAATAACTAAAATGTGCTTCAGATTTAGCTTCGACTGAATTAGGCACGGTGGTTTTGGAAGCCGGATATCTCTGGCATGCGTAGTAGTTATTCCTCTATATTATTAGGTTATGTAACATCATGTGTTAATTTAAAAATACACAAGTTCTGACACCACTGATTAGGCACCCTGACAAAAGTTTTGGATAGGAAGCAATTCAAAACAATCGGAGGTATTTAAAAAATAAATATCAGACCAATTAGAACTCAATTTGCAATTTATGTGAATCCATATACCAATAACAATTTCAATTCGTACATTTGCGTGTGCATTTGCAGTGCACACGCGGATTGAAAATGAGGTTCAAATGTACGCTGCATTTTTACCTTTAATAAAAATGTGATCATTGCGTAAAAGTTATTTGTTTTCGTTTTTTTGTTTTAAATATATTCTTAAAGCTCTCAATTTTACTTGTATAATATTGTGCACGATATTATTAGAAATTATGGCCAATTAGGGCACGTGATTTTCGGCTGTCGTCTTACTTGTCGTTTTTTCTATCTTTTTCGTGTGGCCGCGAAAAAACTACAAGGAAAAAATGACCAAAAAAGATGACTGCTTGTAATTTTTTTTCTAAGACATATTTACGTAGGCGAACATTCTTTCAAAGTCCTCGAGTAATTCTGCCATAACAAACTTATCATCCGCCAAGTCTAACACACGTGCCCTTACTGTTTCGAAGTCCACACCTTGCTCGTCGAAAAGGCCATTCTTAGACACATATTCATGAATATAATAAATAGCCATGAGGACATAACGCATCCTTGTCTAACACCTTTAATAATATCAAACCAAACACTCAGTTTTCTATTAACCCTTACACTCGCTTTCTTACCAATATATATTGTTTTTATTGCTTGTAGGAGCCATCCATTGACCCTATTTGCTTTTAGGACTTCCCAAAGTTTACTTCTATCCACCTTGTCAAGTGCTTTTTCTAGGTCAACAAATGCACAGAAAACTTTTTTCCTACTCTCAAACTTTTTCCTGTGATCTGTCTTAGGCTCAGTATTTGATCCGTAAATGATCTTCCTAGCATAAATCCACTTTGGGCTTTCCATATATTTTCTTATGTTATTGTCATTAACCTGCGAATAAGTCTTTTTGAGTATATTTATTTATTGGTACTTAATAAGCTGATACGTCTGTAATTATTGCAGTTGATTTTATCTCCCTTTATTTTGTATGTTTATAAGAGAATTACACAGCCAGTGAGGTATGTACTCGCCACCGTATTTGAGCATTTTACTGTCTACTGTCTACAACATCAGCCTTACCGTTTTCAAGTACCGCAGTTCTAGTGCCCTATAGATCCATCTCCTAATAATTCTTTAAGACTCTTTCAAAGCGTCTATTATCCCGTCTGTGTCATATAGCATTTCGCCCTTACTACATCTCATGCTTATAAAATCTGTACTTTTGCTTCCCTTTGTCCATTTATATAGTAGTTTCTTGCTTCCTTCAAAGTTTTTTTGTATATTTTTCTCTTTTTATGTTCTGATTTTTAAGTCTATTTCTCTCTTGGTCGTTAAGACGTGTGAAGATCCACGATCTGTCGTACGCTTCTTGCTTTTCCTTTCAAGCTGTATGAATTTTATCATAAGACCATGCATCAGCAGACGTTCTTCCTGCAACCGCAGTTATACACACTGCAGTCGCACTCCTAACAATTATATTCTCGATCATACCCGCGATGCGCCCTCTATATTTTTATTATCTATTAGAGCCTCCCAAGTTGCCTTATCTGTGCGTTCGTTTATGTTATTCCGAAAGTCTATGTGTACTACATTAATAAGTAGATTTGATAAGAATCAAACCAATCCCTTCTTCGACCGTCAATGTAAATATGAGTAAGAATTTTTTGTAGGTCTTACGGGCTTCATTAAATTATAAGAATAAAAACGAAATTACTTGAAAAATTCTAACGTTTCGGCTATCAATGCATACCTTTTTTAGAGAATCTAAATAAGTAGTGTATAAATAATGATCGCCTCTTACATGTAATTACAGACGATTCTTTTCTTAATAGAGAAAGAAAGAAAAATACCTGTGTTTATTTTCTTGTGAAAAACAATAATATGCAATTTCGAAATGAAACATCTGTCAATAGTTAAGGGTAAAGTTTTAAAAAGAATGCTGATGTGTGTCACCCTCTGAAATTAAAATATCCGAAAAAAGTATCAAATAAAAGCCTCGTAAAAATTGAAGAGGCTTTTTTAAGAAACTACATCTTAATTGATGAAAAAAACAAAATCTTTATATTTTTTTTGGACAACGACGAACATATAACAAAGTAGGCAAGAGACATAAATTAAGTTGGTAAATTTACTAAGACAGAAGAAAAGCGTCATATAAAGGAACCGCAAATAAGGAAAGCGCGTCAAAGCAACCGGAATTTTAACTTGGTTATTGTTTATTCTAAAATAATTTTACATGTTTTCTTGCTATTCATAATTCCTTTCTTTAAGTTAATCAAAATATTTTGATATTTGTTTATAAAAATAGATTCTATTATGCGTCTTTTATGTATATTTTTTTCTCTAGCTAGAAACTTAATATTAGTAAAATCAAAATCAAAATATTGGTTTAAGTTCCAACAATGTTCTAAAAGATCTGTCTTAAAATTTTCAGCTCTACATTCCTTTGTATGTTCCGAAAGTCTAGTTTTTAATCTTCTATCTGTTTCTGCAATACAAACCTTTTCACTTCAATTACATTTAATGAGATATACAATTCCAGACAAATTTTCGATACAATCCATATCAATTTGATTAAGTAAAAATTTTTAATGAGTGTTTTGATTACTAAAATAAACATATATGTTAAATTTTTTTAACGATCTTTGCAATCTTTCAGAGAGTCCTTGAACATACGGCAACATAAATTTTAAATCCAACTTATGGTACGCGTCACCCTAGTTCAGAATGTTTTCAAGGTCAATTTTCAAACAAAAAACAACAAATTTTCAACAAAACTGTTAAATTTTCTAGTAAAAACAATTTCCACCAAAAATGATAGTTAAATTTTGAGCTTAAGTATTGTATTGTTTATTTAATCTCTCCCTTTTACGGGTTTGAGGGCCTCCGCTCCCTGTACGTACGAGTATATTTACAAATACATCCTTAGTCTAACTTAACAACTACTTACATTCTACACTTTCGCATTACGTAACATAAATAATAGTAATAATAATATTAACTCTACGAATGAGCGGTCTTAAAGGGCTTCCGTTTCCTCTTACCATAAAAATGCATTTTCCACGATATTGAAATCAATTTTTCAGGATTACTTGTTTGGCTCTGCCCTTCTCTCTTGCTTTCCCTTACTTCTTCCAATTTCTTCATCCGCATCACTCCCTCTCCATTATCAGCCAAAATCCACCTCAAGCACTCATCCACACTCAACTGTCCATCTTCCTCTCCTGTAAAGCTCTCTAATACATGTGTCCGCGACTCCATTTCGTATCCATATACTCTACAGAGATTCTCCTCTTCATCCATATAATATCTGCATGCGCTCACTCCTTTTCCTATTCTAAACCATACAACTCTACTCCATTTTTCTTCCTTTTTTATTTTCTGCAGATATTCTGGTTCCGTGAACCCTTTTACCATCATATACCATCTATTGTGAATGAATTTTCAAACAAGAAGAATAATTTTCTATTCAAAAACAAGAATTTTTAACTGAAAAAGATAATTTCTTTAAAAAAATTCAACAAAAAAGTTAAATTTGTAACTTAAAAAATAAATATTCAAACTAAAAAATAAGTATGTAACCAAAATTGGAATAGTTACCTTTTCACATGAAAAAATGTAATTTTCGGCCAAATAGTTTAATGCTCGCTGAAAGAAATGAATTTTCAACAGAAAAATATCAATCTTCAACGAAAAATGAAACTGTTCAATTTTGTATTCAAAAAATCTATTTTGAAAAAAACAATTGAATTGACAATAAAATGTTTAAATTTTAGGCTTATATTTATACTTTTAATTATACAAGATAAATTTTTAGCCAAAAATATAATAGAATGAATTCTAAGAGAAAATAGTAAAAATATCAAAATCTGTTAAAAAAATTATTTCCTAAACATTCTAAATAGCGTGTAAAAGATTTTGAAGCAAAATTTTGCGATTTTTCAATATTACATAATTTTATGAAAATTAAGGAACATAGTTCTTATTAATTCAGAAATTTTAAAATATTCAAACATAATCAAAAGTTGTAAAAATTTTGTTAAGAATTTGTTAAGGTTTTACGAAAATGAAAAAAATTCTTTCATGTTCCTAATAGGAAAAATTTAAATAATTTTTTATCTTGAGAAATTAACTTTGATGGATTTATTTTAAAAATTTTCAATACAGTTCAAATGATTTAAAAATTGTCAAGAAAGAACTAAAAATGGTTTTTAAACCTAACAAAGGATTTTCTAAATTTTCAAAAAAGAGTGAAGATTTTAAAGCAAAATGTTTTAATTTGGGAGGGTTAAGAAAAATTTAAGTCGCTTAAAAATATTTTTAGGAATTTAAGTCGTTTTAAATAGATTGGAAATATTTAAAAACTTGCAAAGATTTCCGAGAATTTACCACATATTTTTTGATTTCTTCCAAACTTCTAGATGTTCTAAACATCTATAAAAAAGACTCGAATTTTTCCTAATATTTTGTAAAATCATATAAAATGCAAATCTTTTTTTATGATAATTTAGGCTATAATCACAATAATGGGGATTTTAAGAGAAAAAGCCGAAAAGTTATTGACTTTACCTCATATGCTTTCTTGATATATGAAAACTTTACAAAACATTTAATGTCTTAAAATACTTATCTCGACATTACAAAATTGAAGTTTTAGAATTTTATTTTATTTTAAATTAATTGTAAGTGTAAATAATTGTAAAATAAATATAATAAAATTTTTTTTTAAGATTAATATTAAAGATGACAAATAATAATACTTTTATAAATAAATAAATATTCTAAATTAGTAAAATATTATGAAAAAATACTAGTCCTTTCAAATTGTATAAAAAACTTTTAAAAATTTATATTTTTCAGTTCAAAATTAATTTCATACATAGAAAATTAAACTACTTTGTATAAAATTCAATTTTATTCTGAAAATTTACTATTCCATTTTTCGGTTAAATACTTATTTTTTAATTTTCATATTCATATTTAAAGTTTAAAATTTAACAATTTTGATGAAAATTCATAGTTTTTAATAGAAAATTATTCTTCTTGTTTGAAAATTCATTTTTTGCGTTTTAATTTAACTGTTTTGTTCGTAATTCTATTTTTTGTGTTTAAAGAATTTCAAAATTTGTTGTTTTTTATTTTGTTTAAAAATTTACCTTTCTCAGTTAAAAATTTATCTT